>JABUQX010135932.1:0-19646 GCA_015478945.1 Trachelipus rathkii | reverse complement strand
GTTAACTTACCCATGTAATAAAATAACATCATGATATGTTATTAAAAATGAATAGGTACGCCGCACCTGTTATTACTTTTACTGTATAATGATCGTTTGTAATGTTAGCAGTTTATCGCTTAATGTGTCACTTGCTAGTTATTATTCCTTAGTTCTGTACATCCATTTGCTTATAGTGTTGGAAAACTTGTTACGTAGCATACGTTTCCGGCCTGGGTTAGATCATATTGTATTGATATTACACAATATAAAATTTTATTATTACTATATTAATGTAAAAATTAACATTGTTTATGTTATCCTCTCTCTTTGTGTTGTTGAGGTTGAGAGAAGGAGAAGATTAACATAAATCAATGTTAATTTTACATTTACATGAGGTAATTACTTTAACAAAAGACTTTATAAGCATGTGTATTTCATATAGACCGGCCAAGCTATCTAACTAACAAATTTACACAAGAAAAGTAACTGATTTAACAAATAAAAATAAGTATACAAAGACAAACCTTGACACATAAGCAAGAATAAACTTGCCTACATTAAACAACGACCAAAACATATCATTTTATCTATTTATATAAGTAACTAACATGTGCAAAGTCGAAAACCTATTCATACTTTATCAAAACATATATTCAACATGACAATGTTAATTTACACTAACAAGAAATATTAAACAAAAAATTTACAAACCTACCTAACCCTTAATACCTCAACGGATAAAGACACAAAGTCAATTTAACCTTCTGTAAAGCAAACTATGAAAGCAAAACAGACTTAACACACCAACAACCAGACGAATAAAGCGAACTTCCCTTTGATGGCAATAAATCATGCTTAAGAGGGAAATTAAAACAATTTTCAATGCTAACTTATGAATCTGTTTTGAAAAGAGGCGTATATAAATACATAATAAAAAAAGTAGAGACAAAGTAGAAATATGACTTGAATCAAGAAATAGATCAATAGACGTTCTATATATCTCGCTAAAGATTCAACATTCCTTTAAAAGGATGAAGTATAAATGCCTTCCTAGCAACACTAGGAACCATTTCGCATATGTACTCAGCACCTCATCCCTCCATAGCAAGATCAGAAAGGTCACACTTATCCAGCTGATAGTATTAATGCACTCTGTACACTGATAACGGAAACCACTATGTTCAGTATTTTTGATTCTTATAATTACACCACTGTGCTATATGTATTATCCTCAATATGTCAACATCGTTTAAGATTGATTAATTCGTTTTTATTTAGCAAGCGTAATATTTTCAGACTTTTAACTGTGAAACCATTACACTACTCATCGAATGTTCACACAATCCGATGGGTTTCCAAGTAATTATCAAGGTTTTAATTTAACAGACGACAGAGCACAAGTCTATTCATTATTCACTCTGTCTCACACTTCACCTCTATAGATATTTCACTACTCGCCATCCATCAGATAACAACACTATCCATGCACTGCCATATCTAATCTTAGAATCCATCAGCACAAAACCGAAAAAGGTCTATTATTTGACACTCTGCAGATATACAGAGCAATTATCCGGTATCCATCAGGGGAGATAAATTTATTACAACAAACGTTGGAAAACGAACTCTTTCTTAAATACAACAACAGACGTGAAATGCGGGAGATCATCCGACCCGAGTACAGTGAAAAAAGTCCTACTAGACGGAAGAATCGTATGCGTAAAAACCCTTATAGGGTAACGAATGTTCTCACACCCAATCAGAAGAAAGTAAACAAGAATACAACGCCATATCAGTTCCATATCGGTTCAAAAGGGTATATATTCTCGTAGACCACAACAACAACAACAAACAACAAACAACAACAACCAACAACAACAACAAACAACAACAACAACAACAACACAACAGCAACAAACAACAACAATAAAACAATAAATATACAAAAATAATCTTATTGTAACCAGAGCTAGAGGGTCCTAAGCTATTTGTTTCACAGTAATATAAGCAACATGAGCCATACCAGAACTAAGAATATAATGTACAAAACCAAAGATATCGCGCCTTACGTTAGAATAAACAACTAACAACAAGTTGACAAACCATCATCAATAAGTAGCTAGCATCAGACACCAAAACAACCTATTCACACATTTTCAGGCATATCTCTACATATCAAGTTAATTTACATTAACAACTGATTACGTAGCATAAGTATCAGTTTGATAAACATAACCGCGAAAAAAGATTCTTTATATACAACCATTGTAATCTAACATAACAGTTCATATTAAAATAGCTAACATAGCATCATATAACTAAGACTAATAATGTACAACAACAAACTAAACATTCCTTAGGTATGGAAAAATTTTTAACATACCAAAGCCTCCACACTTAACACTGTTTAAAGTAACTAAACATTGCATTACAAAACGTAACTATTCAAACTTTTCAAGCAATTAAATGTTGTTGTTATTTACATGAATATATAAATTTAACAGAGGATTATCATAATCTGACCAAATTATCATACAACACCGAAGTAAATTGTAAACATAACTATAAAGTTTATCCAAACATAAACACAAAATAAGTTCTTATATACTAACCATCGAAATATATGCTTAACAACAAAGCTTAGCATCAATAAAGCTACCATATCATAGCCGCAACTAAGAAAATAAATGTACAAAGGCAAACTTAACATACCTCGGGAATAATCACAACACCTGAAAATCGCCTACGTGTCAAAGGCTAACATAGCTAAATAGGTCATACAATACCATATTTCCACTTTCTCGCATATCACAACAGGGTAAAACCGCACATCTAACAAATCCCTCAACAAGTGCACCAATCATCAAATGATACCAACACTGAACACGAATTAACACCACCTCATCAAGGTCCACTCTTTGAGTATAACATCAATTAAACTATGAATAAGCATAGACATTAGCAAATTCTAGGGCAAACCCAACATTACCCAACAAAAACTTAACCTAGGCTCAAGTTTCTAACACATCATCACGTCAGTTAACAGAGTAATATCTTACAAAACTCATAACTTCTCTAACAAATCAGTATTTTCACAGTCATATTAATATTTAACATAACGTACCAAACTTACGACATAAACAGTTCATTAATCAAGAAGATCCAAGAGCAACAACAAACCTTGCCGAGAAAAAACCCAGGGAGTGCCCTTTGAACAACCTTAACGCGTTCATGAGTAACATGAAATATTTTATCCTTACCTATTTTTTCCCCAGGCTATTTCAAAGAAATCATTTCCCAAAGTAACGATTAAGCACCAGCGCATCATACAGAGGCGATTTATAGCACTGTAAGCCGTAAGCACTATTGGAGATCACCCCAGAAGATGCATCGAAGACCCATCTCGGTATTCCTGAGAGGGTGTAACTGGTAAGGACAGCCTCTTGGCTGAGCCCCTTGGCTGAGCCCTTATTAACAGGTAAAGACGTATATCTAACAAAAATCCGCTTAAAAAGGACCAATCATCAGATATAACCAGCATCTACCGAAATTGACACTATCTTCATCAAAGGTTCACTCCTCTTACATTTCTCATTTAACTAGAAAAACAATGGTTTTTAAATTTCGCCAAACCCTGACATACTCAACAAAAATTAACCTAGCTCACGTTTTCTAACACATCAGTAGTAATCATACCACGAGGATGTTAATGCCTTTACATTAATTCTTAGTTGCCTATAGTATGGAGCTTATTGACGCTAAAGCTTGTGGTAAGCATATATTCGATTTAGGGTATAGAAAGAAACTTATTTTTTATTTTGGAATAAAAACCATGTTATTACTAATATTCGCGTTGGATGATAATTGTCAAGATTATGAAAATCCTGTCTAAAATTACTATGTCAATGTAAATAAACTTAATATGTTACGAGATATGCTGAACAAAGATAATAGTTACGTTGTATGCAATGTAAGACTTACCAGTGTTCAAGTGGAGCTTTGTTAATGTTTAACACTTATTCCTGCTTAATATGGTATTCGTGACATATTTCTTAGTTCATATGGATGCATGGTTAGCTATATTACATATGAAAACCTGTATTTAGCATATATTCACATGTTAGTATAAAAGAACCATTTTGCGCGTAGTGATCCGAAGATACTCTAAATGCTAAGTAAATCAGTTGAATGTTAAAAATATAAAATTGATAGAGATATTCCTGAAAAAGTGTGAAATAGGTTACGTTTGCATCTGTGCTAGGTATATGCTCAGTAAATATGACTTTTAATGTTAGTTATTTAACTTAAGGGCTGTTAGACTTGTTACTGTACGATATATTCTTATCTCTAGTAATGCTATTTAGCGTTATAATGTGAAAACATACGTAAATCGTGGTGGTATATTAAAACTTATTTTTACTATTTATTGTTGTTCAATGCTTTTTGTTTTGTTGTTTGTTGTTGTTGTTGTTGTGTTGTGCTTAATAGCTTTAAGAAGTCCGAAAATTTGGGGTAAATATTTGAGTTAGGTCTGTGATTGCTTTCATGGAAAGAAAGAATCTCTACCCTATAAGGGTTACGAGCATACGATTCCGTCAGTAGACATTTTTTCACTTACTGTACGATGACATCTCCCCGCATCTCCACCGTCTGTTGTTGTACTCTTCACGAGGCTTCAGTATTCCCAACGTTGTCGTCAATTAAATTTATCGTCACCGATGAACCGATACAGCTTGTATTCCGCCAGAGAGTCAAATATAGACCTTATTCGTTTGTGATGGATCATCAAATTATCGATATCGCAGCATGCATGGCTAGAGATAAGTTGTCGTTACTGATGGATCGTAGAGCTAGAAATATCTACAGAAGGTACGACTGTGAGAGGTATAATACGAATAGACGTTTCTCTCGTCGTTGACAATATTAAAACACTGATATACGTAACTAACTGGAAACCCACGATTGTGACATTCAGCGTACGTGTATTATTTCACAGTTCAAAAACGTCAACAATATACAGCATTGCTTAAATAAAAAACGAATTAACATCACATCTGAACGATGTGACATAACTTGAGGACATAACTACATATTAGCCACAGGTAATCTATAACTTACCACCCGAAACCATGTGGTTTCCCGAAATATACAGGTGTAAACAGGAGTGCATACATAACTATCCCTGGATAATTTACGTCTCTCTTGTAGAGAGAGATTGAAGTGGCGAATCAAAACCCCGAAAAATGGTTAGTGTTGCTGAAGCATTTACTACATCTTTTAAAGATGTTGAATCCCTAGATGAGAAATAAACGTACCCAACTGATCCTATTTCATCTTATAGATAATGAATATATTGTAAAATTAAACTAATTTCTAAATTTTATAAATTTCTCTTTCAATGAAAATATATGTTATAAAATAATGAAAAACGGTACTTCCTCGTATGTGCGAGGTATGGACACATTGTGTATGGATGTGGTGTGAGGCGGCGGGTGTGGTGGAAAATCTTTAATGTCATAGTGCGACAGAAGGAAACGGACTTTGGGGTGGCTGAGCGGGAGGGATAGAACGTTACGGAAGGTTAGCGAAATGTGTGGTAAAGATGACGATGTAAGTAAAAACAGTGTCAGGTGGAAGATGTTGTGAGAAAAGATGAAGAGGACGCGGGCACACCGGATTACTGGTACGGATAAGTGGGGCGTTGGAAGGGGAGCAGTTAATTCGTGGCGGAAAGAGGGCAAGGGTGTTCTCTGGGATAGAAGGCGGAGGCAGACAGCAGGTGACAGGAGGGTGAAACTGGGGACTGGGCCAACTGCGCCGAGGCTAGAGGAAATTGACACAAGGGGATAGGAAAGTGAGTGAAAGAACCAGGGGAAGGGAAAATGAACAGGGTATTGGAGAGACATGCTGGACAAAGGTGAAGTAAGGACGTGGATGGAGGTGAGGACGTTACGTGGGTAAGGGGCGTGAAGGAACCATTGAGCGGTAAACCCGGGCGAGTGGCGGGACGCCGAAGCAGAGGGCAAGATGGAATGGAAGCGATGACGGAGAAAACGTGTGGGACGTCAAACATAGAGGCGGATCTGGGAGAAAGAACGATGGGAGTAGGGGGAGCCATAAATGATGAGCGTGCAAGAGAGGGTGACCCGTGAACGCAAGGATCAATAGATCACAGAGGGCAGGAGGAGGATGGAGGGGGGGGGATGGGGTGGAGGGAGGTATTACGGCTGTGAGGGATGGAAAAACTGTAAAGGGGTAAGGAAACAGAAAAGGAGTAAGGAAATGGATGGAGGAGGACGAGGGAGAGGGTAGTCGGGAGGTGCGAACCATGAGTTGGCCGAAAGACAACCCCAGAACCATTAATAAGGACACCAAGATGGAGACAGCGGCTCGCAAGGAAACCGCCGCACCGCACCCCGACAGCACGGTGCAGCTGCTGTCGCATCACCAGCTCGAGCCCCGACGCGCAGTCGGCCCGGCTAGCATCGTTGCATCCGTGTCGTCCCGCCCTGCGACCTTCGGGGGGCACTCGGGCGGGGAGGCGAGACCCACGAAGGGGTCTAAGACACCCGAAACGGCTGAAGAACGCAGCATACTCAAACGCGGCCCAACGCGCGAGAACTCCCGCAGCACACTTACCAATTCAGGGGAGACGAAATGTGATAACGCTCATAGCACCTCCTGGCTCGGCACCGGTGCCCACACAGCGCCGTGCAGCGCCTCGACATAGCAGACAATGCGAGACGATTCCCTGCTCCGGCTTCTCCCACCTGCCCTGGCCGCGCGGCGCCGCTGCCGCCGCCAGCGTGCTCCCGGGGGCCACTTCAGGCGGCGCGGGGGGGCACACGACCCACGCGCCGAGCACACACCCACACCGACCGCCGAGTCGACACCGAGCGGCACGAGTGACACGCCAGAGTGTGCCGGCAAGCGCCCCAGTACAGGCGCCAACAAGGAGCGGAGTCGCGTGCGTCTCACGAGCTGAACTCGGAAGAGCTCACAGGCAAAATGCAGCGACACCGCGCCACGTGGGGGCAGGACAAGTGGACCGGCCGAAGGCAACAACCTGGTGACAGTGTGCCCGTCCAAAGACCACAGACACCACCGGAACGAGCAGGGACACCTGCACAGAAACATGCCAAGGGAAAAGCGATACTGCTTTGCCGAACTCGCTGCAGTTGAAGCGACGCAAACCGGTTGCGCAGACAGCAGCCGTGGAAGCCACAAGCGGTGTGTGTTCAAAAGAACGAGCCCGGACAGATGGTGGCGACGCAGAGCAACGGCGTCGGAACCCAGCAGCCAAGGCCGCTGGACACAGAATGAAAGTCCCTGCGATCGGTGGCAAGCGGTCTGCAGGGCCCGTCGCCGCTGACAAAAAAAGCCGCGACTCCACGAGAGACAGGCAGCACCACGACAGAAACCGACACACCTCAAACCCGGGGACAACCCAAAAGGGGAGAAACGCAGGGAGCGCGACGCGCGCGGGTACCCCCGAAGACAGCCGGACAGACGAATGGACACGAAGCGTCCTGACCCAACAGAGGGATAGCGCCAAGGTCAACCGTAGAGCGCGAGACTGGGGAAAAAAAGCGCCCCGGCCAGCTCGGAACAAGACTACCACTACGACAAAATGAAGAAAAGAGAAAAAAGAAGAAGGAAAAAAAAGAAGAAAAGAATAATTCGAGAAGAAGAATAATTAAGAAGAATAAGAAGAAAATAAGAAGAAGAATGAAGAAATGAATGAAGAATAGAAAAGAAGAATAAAAGAAGAATAAGAGAAGAGAAAAGAGATACGGGTTGCAAGACGTTCGGCGTCCAAAAGCCACCACACACCTCCTAACAGGCACACAAGGCTTCACGGACAAGCGAAGAAAACAAAACGAAGTGGCCGTCGAAATAACGCCAAGCGGGCGGCCGCGCACGGGGGAGCTGTAGGTGCAGAAAGACGAGGGAAAACCAAAAGTAACGAAGCCCAAAAGTGAAACCGCAATATAGGACCGTGAGGACAAAGATAAGAAGCAAAGGAAAACCAAAAGGGAAAAGTAGCGAAAAATAAAGGTGAAGGGGAGAATGGAAAGGCTAAGGGAGAGTAGACAATCTTAAGAGCAACTGCACATGTAGTGCGTTAAGGGAAAGTTAGGAAGCGGCGGATGAAGCGGACAGAAGTGGAAACAGGGGGTGGAATGGGGCGCAGGGAAAGAAAGGCATGCCTGAAAAAGGCACCGGACGGGACGCAAGCGGGATTCAGGCAAAGCAATGGGGGTAGGCAAGACAGGCCGGAAGAAGAAGAATGGAAAGGGAGGAAGGGGAGGAATGGAGGAAAAGAGGGCAAAAAGGAGTAGAGACAAAGCGGAGAGTGAGCATAAGATGAAGAAGAAACAAGATCAGGAAAAGAATAAGAATAATAAAAGAAGAAGAAGAAGAAGAATAAATAATGAGAAGAGCAAGAATTAAAAGAAGATGAAAATAAGAAAAGAAGAATAAAAGAATAAGAAGAAGAAAGAAGAAAAACGAAGAAAAATAAAGAAAAAGAAAGAAAAGAAGAATAAGAAGAAGAAAAAGAAGAGAAGAAGAATAAAAAGGAAAAAGAAAGAAGAAAAGAAAAGAAAGAATAAGAACGCGAGAGTGTGAAGAGAGAGGCGCAGAGTGGGGATATGGAAGAGGTTCGAGAAGAAAGGTGATGCCGAGGCAAAAGAGGTAAGGAGAGGGGTCGGTGGAGCGTGGGGCAAGGGTGGAAATTAGCAGCTGTATGACCGCAGGAGTTGCATGGGTTGAGGCTGTACAGAGAAACAGAGGGAAAGAGCAGGCGGAAAATATGGCCGCGCGCCGTGCGTGGGTAAGGAAAAGGGCGAGAGAAATCGCAGGCATGGGAGGAGAAAGATATCGCGTGAGAAGGGAGGGAGGAGGAAGCGGAAGTGGCAAAACGTGAGGGGGAACAAGGGGGTTGAGGGCCGGTTAAAAAGGCGAGGAATGGCGTAGTGAGGCAGATGAGATCGCCGTTGAACTACAAAGGACAGAAGAGAACGAGGAGGGGGGGCCGGGAGAGAAGACAGCTAGATGAAGGAGGGGAGGAAGACAGAGATAAAGGAAAGCAGAAGGCATAAAGAAGTAAAATTTATTGAGAAGAAGAAAAAGAGAGAAAAATAAGAATTAGAATAAAAAAAGAAGAGAAGAAGAAGAAGAAGAAGAAGAAAGAAAAAAGAAAGTAAGAAGAAGATGAAAAAGAAGTAAGAAGAAGGGAGGGAAACGGGTTACGGAAAAAAAGGGGCGCAGAACAGAGACAGTGAAAAGCGAGAGCGCAGAAGACAGAGAAGTAAGAGTTAAAAGACAAAGTAGCCACTCGAAAGCATGGCCGAGCAACTACGCGATCACAAGGATCAGGGCCCCTGAGCTGCCAGCCTGGCAACAACAAACAGGGGGAGAAAAGATGCGCAGGAGAAGGGGAAAGAGTAGTAACACGAGATAACGAACTGAGAAAATCATGATCCAGGTATATGCACCCGAACGGGAACAAGACGAAAAAGGGATACAGCCGCCAGAACGTGCGAATGCGCGAAGGCCCCAAAGAAAAGTAACGGGGGAGAAGAGAAGGAAAAAAAGAGTAAGGGACGAGAAGATAAATAGGGATGGAGACCGCATTATGAAGAAAAGAAGAGGGAAAAAGCGAAATGGAAAAGTCAAAATAAAAGGCTGAGAGAACTAGTGAAAAGGAAGGAAAGGCAGACCTGACCACAAAATAAACGCAGGAGCAGGCGGGCGAGGAAGTGTAGATCAATGGGAGTAAATATAGAAGGAAGAGGGAGGAAAATGAAACACAGCGCGCGGAGCAATATGGCTTACGTGATATGAACGAGGCCGCCTAGGGCAGGTGATAGAATACAAAGCAGAAGGGGCGCGAAAAGGAAAATCGAAGCCGAAAAGAGCAGGAGCCCAATGAAGTGAGCAAGGGGGGAAGAAAAAGTCAGGCAAACGAAAGGAAGGTGCGAAAGACAAGGCAGCAGGGGACGTCAGCAAGAGAGGGCGGGTATAGAAGGGTATCGGCTTACCTAAAGGCTGTCACGCGGAGAGCGCTGAAAGCCGAGGGGCGGTCGCAAAGCAAAAGAAAACGGTAACTACGGAGCAAGAAGGAAGAGGCAGAGCTCGTACGTGGCCGTCACATAAGGAAAGGCAGATACTTAGAGACAGAAGGAAAAAGTAAAGAAAAAAAAAGACAGGAGCGGCACCATGAAACGGAGGCATTATAGAGAGAAAAGAGAGAGAAAAAAGAGAGATAAGAGAAGAAAGAGTATAAGGAGGAAAGAAATATAACGAGAAAAAGAAGAGAGACGAGACGAGAAGCAGAGAAGAGTTAAGGAAGAAGGGAGATAAGAAGAATATGAAGGAGTTAAAGAGAGTATGAAGAAGAGAAGATGGGAAATCAAAATATCAGGTGATTAGAAGAAGAAGACAGAAAATGATAAGAAGAGAAGGAGAAGAAATAGAGTGAGAGCGTAGATAAAAAATGAGATTGAGATCAAGAGAATAAGAGAAGAAGTAGAGAAAGAGAGATAAATAAAGAATAAGAGAGTAAATAAAGTAGAAAGTGAAAACCAGAGAAATAGATAGTATAGAGAGATATAGAAATGATAGAATAAAGAGAGAGAAGGGAGAGGAAGAGAAAAGAAAGATATAGAGAGATATAGAGAATAGGAGAGAGAGAGAGAGCAGACGGCGCGGCGGACAAGTAGAGGGGTGCATCGGACATGGCACACACACCAATAGATAGGAGATAGATAAAAAGGAGAAAGACGAGAGAGATAAAAGAAGAAAGGAAAAAGACGAGAAGAGAGAGAAAGAAATACGAAATAGAGGCGAATCCGCCGCCACGCATATTAGGAATGAGACAGAGGAGGAAAGGCGAACACAGAGGCATGTAAAAGAAGGAAAATGCTAAAAGTCAAAAGTGGAACGTATGGGATGAAAACGCAGCTCCACCGCAAAATAGGTAAAAAAAAAAAAAAAGTGTCAAAGCGGGAAACAATCGAAACGCAGAGGGAACGTGGTGCGAGGGATAGTTAAAACGAGGGAAACAACGAAACCTAAGAGAACCTGACTTGAACGTATAAAGGAATAGTGGATAGGGGTCCGAGCAGGTGTGAAAAAAAAAAAAAGGAAAGAAAAACGCAGAGGGCCCCAAGAGAGCTGCAAACGGAGCGACTTAAAGGGAGGGAAAAAAAAAAGGGGGGCAACGTACCTGAGGCGGAATACGACATACAGACACAGATTTTGGTTTACGATATAAGAGAAAAAGAAGAAGGAAGAATAAAACAAATAAAAAAGAAAGACCAAGATAAGAGATTAAGAGATTAGAGAAGAGAGAGAGAGATAGAGAGAAGAAGAGAGAGAGATAATAAATGATGATGAGGAGAGAGAGAGAGAGAAGAAGAGAGAGAGATAAAAGAGAGAGAGATAGAGAAGAGAGAGAAAGGAGAGAGAAAGACGAGAGAGAGAGAGAGAGAGAGAGGAAGAGAGAAGGAGAGACTTTAATAAAGCAAAGAGGACAAAACCGCAAACAAAACAAGTCCGTCGCCGAACGGGAAGGGAGAACATGGAGTCAGCCAATGGGGGCGTAGGCAAAAGTGAAGTTCAGGAGGAAAACCAAACGGGGGGCTGGATATGCGAACGCAAGGAGTAGTAAACGCCACGCGGCATAGTGCACACACATGTGCGCCGCAAAAAGGGAGCAGGGCAGGGGGGGGAAAGGGCCGCAACAAGCAGGGGGTGTGACAGGGGACGAAACTAAAAGGGGAGGACGGGCGGGGCAGGAAGGAAGAATATCAAGGGGATGATGATAAAAGAGGCAAGGAAGGCGGGAATATTGAGGCCGACGAAAACAAGAGAGAATGATAAAATAAGAAATAAGGCACACTAACTGCAAGGGGTGAGAAAGAGGGGTGATCGGCGCAAACCTGCAACCAGGCAACGAGCCCCCGAATAGAAAGAGAAGAGAAAGAGAAAAGAGAAGAGAGATAGAAAGATACAAGAAGAGTACCGTAGGGCGGCAAGTCAAGGTGGCAAGATGACACCGGAAGGCCTCAGAGTGACTTCAACGGGGCAACAAACCAGAAAAGGCAGAAAGGCGCACGGTGAGAGGAAAGAAAAAAGCCGAAACGCGGGCGCCAAGCCGGCCAGAAGGCGTAAAGCCACCAAACCGCCAAGGAAACAAAAGATGTGAGACGCAACAAAAAAGCAGTGGGAGGTGCAAAACGCGAAACACATAGGCAAACGAGAGCGAGCAGTAATAGGTGAGAAGAGGGCACCGGCGGGCACCAAGTAAGATGTAAAAAAGGGGGAGTGGCGGAGTTGGAAAAAAGGGAAACCACAATTAACAAAGGCCAGACTACCAGAAGATGTAAGCGTGGGGAACAGCAGCACGTGTAGCACGGTGCATGGGGAACAACGGTCGGGTCCTTAAGAGCTGGACAGGTCAGGTGGGGGTGCAAGGGCCGAACAGGGGCAAAGAAAAGGGTTACCGAACCATGCGCGGTCGCCACATGAGGGGTGTGCGGGTGGGTGAGGGGAATCGAGCAAATCGTGGGAAAGACAGACGAACAGGGACACCGACAAAAAAAAAAACAGGCCGAGATAGTGAAGCGGGGCAACTGAGAATTGAGAGAGAGCCTCCCCCCCCAGGAAAAAAAAAAAAGGAAAAAAAAAGTGAAAAGGCCACCAAAAATTAGCGTCAAGAGAGACGCTGTGAGAAGAGTAACCAGCGCAAGTTACAGGGACAAGGGGTACAAGCGTGACAAGTTGGACAACCGCGCAAGGGGACAGATCAAACGACAGTAACGGTGGACGCGTTAGGCTGCACAATCACCCGCGGCAGCAGCCGCGGGCAGATAGGGGAAATGGAGCCAGGAAAAATAAGAGGACAAGGCGAACAGCAGGAATACGACAACTGTAAGGGCCACAGAGGACACGGCACAAACTCGCGGAGAGGAAGTGGAAAAGGCTGAACAGGGCACCGAAGAAAAGCACCAAAACGCAAAAGGGAAAAGGGGCCGCGCGAAAGCGCGGGAGCATTGCGGCAGAAGGGGAAAAAGGAGAGAGAGAGGAGAGAGAGAGAAAAAAAATATAGAGAGAGACACACACAGAAAGAAATAAGGAAAGAGAGAGATAAGAGAGAAAGGACAGGCGGATAAGAGGGAGGCCGTGGAGGAGCTGCCACCCAAAGTGGTAGGTGAAAAGAAGGGAAATAAAGGTGAAAAGTAGACAAAGATGAAAGGGGAGAATAAGTGGAAAAAAGAAAGCGAGGTGCAGCAAAAGAAAAGGCAGAAACAACCACATAGAAGAGCGAGAAAAATAAGAATTCAGGGAGAAAGGCGCGCCCGACGCGATCGCGCAAGAAAAGTGCGATGACGACGACGACGAAGAACGCATGTGATAAGCGGGAGAAAGAACGGGAGTGCGGGCGCCAGAAGCAAAAGAGATGAAACTGGGTCTCGCGCGCGGCCGGAAATAATACGAAATGGGGGGGAAGAAAGACGAACAAGCGGAGCGCGGCGTAGGGGGAAGAGCGGGGTCAAGGTGGCGTGAATCGAGAGGAAACAAACTAGTAACGAGGGAAGCCGTAGGGCAGGATGACAGAAAGAATGGAAATAAGCAAATGAGTAGGGAAGGATAGGAAGAAAAAACCGGAAAAACTCGACCGAGGGAAACCAGAGCTGAGGAAAAAACAAGAGTAGCCGAAGAAAAGACGCAAAGGAAAGGTGCGGAAAGACAGGGGGGAAAATAAGGAAACAAGGCTGGAGACAAAAAAGACGACCAGTGAGGAAAAGAGACAAGAGGGGCCAGGGCGTGCGGGAGCGATAGATAGCAGAAAAAGTAGGAAGAGACATATAGAGAGAAAAAGTAAGAGAGAAAAGAGAGATAGAAAGAAGAGAAAGATAGAGAGAAAATAAGAGAAGAGAGAGAATAAGAAGAAGAAATAAGAATAAGAGAGAGAGAGGATCAACTCGGCCAAGCCACGCATATATTGATAAGTTAAAACCCCTGGAGGCGACACAAAACCAAAAAGCGTCAAGAGAGGGAAGTACACGTGATGACATAAAGTGGGAGAACAGGCAATAGAACGAAAGAAAAGCGGAATGAGGCTGAGCCATGTCGCAGCCGGGCGCGGAGGCAGCCCATCCGGAGGAGCAGTAGCCGCCAAACGAGGCAACGAAACGAAAGCGCAGTCTGGCCGTGAATAAGGTAACGGGGGATAACAAGATGGAAGTAAAGAAACAGGGAGGACAAAATCAGCAGAAGAAGGGGGGGGGTGGGGTGCGCCGACAAGAGGGATGAAAGGAGCAAAGACGCTGGTGAATAGGAGATGCTAAGGGTGCTTTGCCGAGAGAAGAAGAGAGAGAGAAAGTATAAGAAAGTAAACAGAGAGAGAATAGAGAAAGATAAAAGAAAATAGAGAGAAAGGAAGAGATAGATAGATAAAAAACCGACAGAGATATAAGAAGAGAGAGAGAGAATAAGAGAGATAGAAGAAGAAGATAAAGAAGAGATGAAGAAGAGAAGAAGAGAAGACGATAGAAACGCGGCCTAACCCAGGGAGACGTCAGACCCCACGGGACAGGGCGTATAGAGAGGGCCGGGGCAGGGAGCCGCAGCCAAGAGTGGGAGGAAAATGAAACAGGAAGGGAAAGGAGACTTAAAGAGGAAAATGATAGAAAAGGAAAAAAGAACAGTGGCAGCAAATGGAAAAGAAAAAGCAACCACCAAGAAGAAATAGCAAGAGAATTAAGGAATCAGGGGAAAAGGCTCGCGCCGACGGCGGAGCGTAAGAGGAAAATGCGTACCGCCACGCGGCACGAAGGACGCGAGTCCGTACGGCAACAGGGGGAGACGGGAGGCGGGAACCGAACCTATAAACGAGAATAGATTAGGAAAGCGTCGGGCGCGAGCTCCCTTAAATGGACCGAAAAAGGTGGCGGGGCAGTGCGGGGAAAGGTCTCAGCGAGGGGGAGGGCTGAAGCATGCAATAGGAAAGGGATATAACCGGAGAAGGAGGCAGCAGTAGAGACATAAAATTGAGTTAAAGAATGCAGATGGAGAAGGGAGAGGTATGGAAAGAAAAAAACTTCGCGGCCGAAAACTACAAAAAACAGAGCTCGAGGTGAAAAAAGGAGGCCGAAAAATGACGCAAGCGGAGGAAAAGGAGAGGATAAAGATGGAAAACAACGCGGGCAGAAAAAAAGTAACGATTGAAAATATTAGCAGAAATTTTCATAGTTTGAAGAACTAACTGAACTACTATTACACAAAAGATAAAAGAGAAATGAAGAAAGGGAGAGAGAAGAAAAAGGAGAGAGAAACGCTTGCCTACCCAAGGGGGGGGAGCGTCCAGTAAGCCACGAGAATAGAGAGATAGAGAAAGAAGAGAGAGAAATAGAGAGATAGAAAGAGAGAATAGAGAGAGAACACTATAGTAATGAAAGTGGAAAAAGAGACAGTAATAAAAAGAAGAAAAAGGTAGGGGAAAATAGAGATAAGGAGAATTAGAGAGCAATAATCGCAAGGGAAAGAGAGAGAAGAAAGAAAAAAGATAGAATAAGAAATGAAGTGCAAGAAGAAAACAGAAAGTAAGAAAGATAGAAAAAGAGAAAAGAAAGAGAGATAGAAGAGAACTAGAGGCGCAATGGCACAGGCTCGTTAGCTTTAGTAGAGAGAGGGAATGGTGAGCCCGAGGGCCACAGAAAAGAAACGATAAAAATTTCCGGAAAATATGGTGGCTGAGAAATATTCAGAAAACTAGAGCAACACAACAAGGAAGTAAAAGGGTCGGAAAGATAAACAACAGGCGACGGCGTGAGCTGATCCAGCAAAACTGCGCAGGAACGAAAGCAAGCTGGAGAAAGGGGGGCAAGTTCGACGCCAAAGGCGGAAGGAGCGAAAATAAAGATAGTCCACAAGGCACCAAAGCCGACAAATTCCTGAGCGCACGAAAGGGAGAGCGAGCACGAACGCAACCGGGCTAGAGGGGCAAGGTGGGAAAGGACGGGTGACCTGATAGAGGTAGGTAAAAGAGCTGTAGATGAAAGTAACCGCGGAATGGCGCGGAGGGCAACCGCACAGGAAGAAAAAACGCAAACTAGAAGAGAAAAAGAAGAATAAGGAGAGATAGAGAGAGATATGAGAAGAAGATAAACAGAGAAAGAGAGTACAGTAAGAAGGAAATAGAAAGAAAAGAAGAGAGAGAGAGAAAGGAAGAACGAAGAAGAAGAGAAGAGAGAGAAGAAGAAAGAAGAGAGAGTATAGAAGAGAGAAAGAAAGAAAAGAAGTAAATAAAGAGAGAAGAGAAATAACAGTAGAGATAACATCAACCGAAGAGCAGAGTAACCAAGAGAGAGAGAAAGTGAGAGATAAAAAAATAGAAATAGAAATACATGAGAGAGGAGAAAGATACCCAGAGAACTAGAGAGAAGAGAAAGATAATCAGTAGAGGATCAGAGAAGAGATGATAAAAGAACGAGAGAGAAAGAGAAAGATGACCAGAAGCGAGTAGAAAGAGAGAAAGAAAAAGATAGAGAGAGAAACGAAAAAGAGAGAGAGATAGAGAGAAAGAGAGAATGAGAGGAGAGAGAATGAGTTAGAGAGGAGAGCAGTTCCCCGGAAGGGCGAGAGCCCCCCCCCCCCAAAGGAGCCCTTTTGGTCCCTAGAAGGAGAAAAACAAACATAAAAGACATTAGAGAATAAGAACGAGAAAGAGAGAGAAGAGAGAGAGAGAGGAAGAGGAAAAAAGAAAGAAGAGAGAAAAAAGGATAAAGAAGGAATAGAACAAGGCAGAGATATAAAAGGCACATTTTTAGGTGAACAGAAGAAAAGAGAAAGACGATAGAAGAATAGAAGGAGAGAAGAGAATAGAGAAGGAAAAAAGGAGAAGAAAGAGGTAGAGATGGAGAGAAATAAGAAGAGGGCAGAAAAAAAGACAAAAGCGAACCAACCCAATGGCACACTAAAAAGTAAAAAAAGGAAAGAAGAAGAAAAACGGGGACAAATGATGGAACAGAGAGAGATGAGAGCAGGAGGAGAGAGAGAGAGAGGCATGACGAAGTTTTTACGGTAAAGAGAAGGAAAAAATGGAGCGAAAGGAGAATTTACTGTTTAAACTGGAAAAGAGTAAGTGAAAAACAGTATGGAATAGACAGAGAGGGACTAAAGTATAGAAAAGCAGAGAAGACGAGCTAGAAAAAGAGAGCAAGCAAGACGATCAGAGAGCTAAAACGAATATAAAACACATACTCAATCTTATATCTTTGCATTTAAAAAAGAAAAAGAGAAAAATTTGGCTCGTTTTATCCAAATTTAATCTACCCTGAAAACGAATTAATTTCTTAATTTGATAATTCCTCGAATTTTAGTTCTTATGCAATGATTTAACAGACATAATACTATATATAATGATGTATATATATAATATATATACATATATATACTATGATATATATATCATAATATAATATATATATAGTTACTATTTATATATATATACTTATATATATATATATATAAGAAATACTATATATATATACTATGTATAATCATACTAGAATATATACTCATATATATAAATATGTAATATATATTATATATATTGTATATAATATATCATATATATATATGTCTATATGTTTTTATTAGATAGTATATATATATATACTTTTATATATATATATAGTCAGTATACTATATATAAGTAATATATAATTATATATATATATATATATATATAGTATATATATATACATACTATATATAATATAATATAATAAATACTATATAATTAATATAAATATATATACTTATTATAATATATTATATAGTAATAGATATATATACAACTATATATACTAATTATATAGCTATATATATTAAATATACATATATAATTAATATATGATAACTATATATATATATAGATATATGTATTGGCTGCCACCCGTGTGATTTCTTCCGATTATTTAATTGGACACTCAGCATTTTCTTCTAGGTGGCCTTTGAAATTTTCTTCAAGGGTTTCGATTTCCTTTGATATCAGTATTCTCTCTCGGTTTGAGAATCGTTATCTCCTAGAGTTGTTCTGTGAATATAATATTCTCTGCCGTAAGTGTATCTAATGAGTAGTTTGGAGTTGTTAAAATAATTAAAATTAAGAGAAAGAGTTGTCTACACTTATCTTATATAACTATGTATAAAGATATAACTATATATATATTATATTAGAATATAAATATATATATATAATATTATAATATATATATATATATAAGCTATATACTAGTAACTATATATATATATAATAATATTATATATACAATATGTATATATATTACTATATTATATATTATATATATATATATACTATAATAGTTATACTATATATAATAATAATTAGTATTATATACTTATATATTTATACGCTATACGTATATATATATTTATAAGATATATATACATTATACTATATATATATATACTAATATACTATATACTTATATATATATTAATTATTTCAACTAATGTTGTTATGATGGAGCAGATACTATGTAACTTTCCTATATAGTATATAGTATTTAATATATATATATATACTATATATATTATAGCTATATAAATATATATATATAAACTATATCCTCTAAAGATAGGGTCTCTCATTATATATTGATACTATATATATTATATTAAAACTAACGTATAAGAGACGTTGTAATAAGTCCACTTTTCCCTATGTAAACTGATATACCTGTCCGTATGTGTATTTTTTTCTGTGCACCCTTAAACTTTTCCGACAATCATCTTAATTGAATCGTCCAATAAGAGAAAACTATCCGTACGGGGGATCTCTGAAGAGTGAGAATGTTTATTAGTTGCGCCGATCAAAATTGTTGAATGTCTGCGTATTCGATTATTGTCATAAATACCTTCACTATAATGAATTTTCCGTTATATACTTTTGTTTTTGGTATACTCTTTCTGTATGAAGAGAAGAGTAATTTATGGAACAATTTATCGAGGAAGTTGACAAATTTTGGAGCCAACACATATCTTATATCTTGAAGAGATCAAACAATATCTATTATAAGGCTTAAATATCCAGAGAAACTATTATTTAATGCTTTCAAAAATGCAAGAAATCGAGTATTTTAGCCTATTCCGATTCCCAAAGAAATATTTTATAGTCTACCACACGTCTAAATAATGGTACAGTCAAATTGATAAATTCTGTAGGAGTTATTGTTCCCAAGTCACCTATAATTATGCCTACAGTATGATCCTTTCACACATTCTATCAGATAGAGTATACTCAACGTAAACAAGTGTATAAAGGAAGGGATAGAACATAGTAATATTGGACTATGTAATATTCCTTGTAAAATGACTATACAAAATCATATATATTGGAGAAGCCAATAACATCTATAAGAGACAAGTATCAATGTTCCTATAATCTCAGAACGGATTATGTAAATTTTGTCCCTTGTAATATTGATGGAAAAAGAATCATCAAGTTAATTAGAAATATGTACCAGTTTTTGTCAACAGTATGAGAGATGAAGATCAATCAAATATAACTGATCATGAGAGAGAAGAGACAGTAAGATATCTGGAAATCCAGTATCCATATATCT
>JABUQX010135931.1:0-20166 GCA_015478945.1 Trachelipus rathkii | reverse complement strand
CGGTATTACTTCGTTCAGTTGGAATTTGGTGTTCTTTCGTTTTCGCATTTATCGTGAAAAAATTTCGCGTTATTATTAGCCGATTTTTATAATTAATGTCGAGATTCATTATAAGCAAAAGGTTAAATTTCATTTAAAATAGGGATGGGCCGGATAGTAAATTAGCCGGATAACCGGATACCGGATATCCGGCTGGAAGTTAAAACCGGATACCGGATATCCGGCCGGATATCCGGCAGTCTGATATATATATTCCGGTATATGGTAAAGGTATAGCACAGGATTCCACATATTTTCTTAAAAAATTCTAAGTCCAAAATCATTATATCGATATGTATATATAGGCCTATATATTACTATTATATTATGTATATTATATTATATATTATTATATTATATTATTATTATTATTATATATTATTATTATTATTATATATTATATATTATAAATAATATTATATATACATATTGATATATTGATTTTTCATTTAGAGTGCCGTGTAATATATATAAAGTATATAGATATATATATATATATATATATATATATATATATATATATATATATATATATATATATATATATATATACTCACTCTATATATCTTTCTATATATATATATACATACATACATACATACATACATACATACAGGGTGTCTCACGAGTTATGTTACGCGGTGTATCAACGTACGGGATGTTTATTTAAGTATGAAAATGTGTAGGAATATAAATTCGATTATTTAATTCATTAAGGAAGATGGGATAGGTTACGTTGGTGTCTGCGCACGCGCAATACGAAAACCCGCGCACAAACATGAGAGTGTCGAATGGGATACCGATATATTTTTATGGCTTTGCAATGAAATACATAAAAAATGAGGTGGGCTCTTCCTCTCGACATATTTTGATACGGTTCTTCGTTTCCACTCAATGTACCCACTTAACGTGTCAATGTTACCAACAATAGTTTTAAACGTGAATGTGAAAAGGTTGAAGAAAACAATGGTATTCAAGACAGCTCATAATATCGATACATGTAATGTAATAACGTTGTTAATAGTATCATAACAGATTTACATCTATGAATCTTATCCACAGCATACAAGAAGGGAAAAGAACGTCAGGTCGTTTCAACTTGACATGCAGTATTTACAAATGTTGTTCGAACGCCTCCATCCACGCGAGCCATGCCTCAGCCCTCTGGCTTAGGTTTCATTGCAGCCCGCAATGACAGTGACGCCAGGTTGATTCCCACATGCGTTGGTTATTCGACGGCGAAGATCATCGGTCGAGGTAACTGGGTCATTAAACCCAGCGTACACAGTATGTTGAGATACCCCCACAGAAAGTAGTCCAGTGGTGTAAGTCGGGTGAACGCGCAGGCCACCTTGGAAATGGACCAGATCTTCCGATCCATCTTCCCGGAAGGCTCTGTCAGGTAGGTCGTCACTATGCTGCATTATGTGCTGGGCACCCATCATGTTAGTAATATATTCCTGCTGTGTTCTTAAAGGTACATCACTCAGGAAGTCAACAAGGACGGTCTGCAGGAAATGGAGGTAACGCTGTCCTGTCAATTTCCCTCGAAGAACTAAGGCCCGATAATCCTACTGAGTTTACCACACCAAACGTTGACTGAGTATGAGACCTTGTGATGGCTAGTGAATGTTATATGGGGGTTTGTTTCCTATGTCTGAAATTCCACCTGTTATACATACCGTTATTGGTAAAGCGAGATTCATCGGTCCATAAGATATTTTCAATAAGTCCGGTACATCCATTGAAGGCAATCAATGACAGCCAGGAATCCCAGCCGCCACTTTTGGTCTCCACGATGCAAACAATGCACAATGTATGGCCTATATGAATATATGTTGTATGCAATACGAATCCGTCGTATGGTTTCCTTTGATATTCCAAAGACCGTACTAGCCTGCCGTAATGAGGACGTTGGATTTTCATGGGTGTATAGCAGAACGTCCAGTTCGACGTCGAATGTACGGACATGACCCCCGTCCCGTATGTGATGAGGGGGTTGAACTATCGACCCTGTAACTTGAAACCGTCTGTAAACTCTATGGAATGCCATGTGGCTCGCCGGTCGTCGATGTGGATAACGTTGTCCATATTCTGCAGCAGCTCTGTGAGCATTCCTGTTTTGCGTAATGCACACCTCCAACATGTAACGCTTTTCGTCATGCGTATACTGGTCACGTGGCATGTTCCAAATATATGGCTGACTAAACAAACCACTCTGAAGTTGTACGTTTCACTTCACTTTATATTACGCATAATTTGTAGGTTATGACAAAACCTCCATATGATAGCTGTTAGTTAGTTGGTTAGTTGTACACATTCACATGGCCGTATTTATAAAGGCTTCATAGTACATATCAATGCAATCTAAAAGAGTATGCATTAGGTATTTTAATTTAATTCCTTTGTTAGCTGTATCGATATTTTTAAATACCATTGGATATGCCTATTGTATTTAACCTAATTATTTCATATTGACACGTTTCAGCTTTTGTAGGCACATGATGTCTACGGATGACGTCTAGTTGTTTATGGGTATATTGAGTGGAAACGAACAACCGTATCAAATAATGTCGAGAGGAAGAGCCCACCTCATTTTTTATGTGCATTTCACAGAAGCCATAAAAAATATATCATCCCATTCGACATTCGCATGTTTGTGCGCTGTTTTCGTATTGCGCGTGCGCAGACACCAACGTAACATATCCCATCCTCCTTAATAAATTAAATAATCGAACTTATATTACTACACATTTTCATACTTAAACATCCCGTACGTTGAAACACCTCTGTAACATAACTCGAGAGACACCCTATATATATATATATATATATATATATATATATATATATATATATATATATATATATATATATATATATATATATATATATATATATATATATATATATATATATATATATATATATATATATATATATATATATATATATATATATATATATATATATATATATATATATATATATATATATATATATATATATATATATATATATATATATATCAGAGGTGGGGGTTCCGCAATTTAGTCCGCAATTCCGCAATTGCGGAATACCAAAATAAATTGCGTAATTTGAAAAATGTTGCGGAATTGCAGTTAGCGGTAACATATCATTCCGCAATTTAGACTCATCCGCAGTTGGGAATATCAAAATTGTGAAATTTCAGCAGATGCTAAAATTTATAGTCCACAAATTTTTACACATTGGCCATCTTTGTACCTCTGGCATCAACACCGAAAAATCGGTATTTTTGCATTCAGTATTTTAAAGTTTTGTAAATAAGTAATAATTAACAGAAGATACAAACTAAAAATACTGAATAAGTTTGGAGCCATCAATTTTTTCTTTTCTTTTATAAAAATTTACTTAATCTTAAGTTATAATAAATATAATTTATGAAAACGTGTCGCCACAAAATTTCAGATAAAATGTATTGTACACAGTAAACATAAATGATGAATAAAATAATATAACATTGGTACCTAACTCGAAAGTCTAAACAAGTATATATATATATATATATATATATATATATATATATATATATATATATATATATATATATATATATATATATATATATATATATATATATATATATATATATATATATATATATATATATATATATATATATATATATATATATATTTTTAAATTATTTTTATATTTCCCCCAACGAGAAAGAACCTATAAGTATTATCCGGTTATCCGGCCGGATAACAATGATATCCGGCCGGATACCGGATAGTCAAAACCTTGGCCGGATAGGCCGGATACCGGATAGTTGCCGGATATCCGGCCCATCCCTAATTTAAAATCCTTGTGTTTCATTTTTAAAAGTAAAACCGAATGAATATTAACTGTGAAAAAACTTTCCTACTTTAAAACAAATCATTTAAGTCACTCTACTCGATTTATTAAATTAATTATATTATGCATGAATATACAATTGCATGTGTGTGTGCATGTAGAGAGAGAGAGAGAGAGAGAGAGAGAGAGAGAGAGAGAGAGAGAGAGAGAGAGAGAGAATTTATTCTTCCGTGCAAATTAAATCATGAATCATTTGTATAGACTTTTATGACAATATTTTCCCCTCAAGAACGTGTTCGGGAACTTTAATATTTTTAAAGAATACATTTGTAACTCAATTATTTATTCTAGTCATTCTAATTTGGCATCGTGATACTCTGAGAAATTAAAACGCGAGTCGTCATTCAGTGCTTAGCGTAACTTGGTTCAGTTTTTTCTTTTTTTAAGATTATTATTAGTATATGCATGGTCAAAGCTAATCGAGTAAAGATAATCTTAATTTATAAATAAAAAAAAAGCTGTACTAGAATGTCTTTTTATTTTTTTATTTTTTATTAATTTTTGAATAAATAACCTAGTTCTAATCAATCTTTTTGTTGTAATGTTTGTTGAATTTCAAACGAAAAATTCAATTCATATATAATTATTTAGACCTGATAAAATGTTTTGCAATATTAAAAGCTGAAAAAGAGACGTTTTCTACAAGATTATTTATTATAATCTTGTGGAAAAATCCAAAAGAATTGGGATACACATGATTTCAAATTTATATCAAAAGACGATATTTCGTGAAACATGTCATTTCAAGATCGCAAGTAGAATAAAATGGAAAAAAATAGTAGGTAGAAGAGAATCGTAGATTTGACGAGTAAAACATGTCAACCTGGAGTGAGAAAGATTGGTAAACGAAGAATGAGACTTTGCTGAAGTCTCAAGAGCTCACATCAAAGGAGGAAGTATGCGATAAGAGAATTGAGAAGAGCAATATCTGTTATAAGAACTGAAGTTGAAGGAGAGTGATTCAGTAATTCGATTGCCAGAAAGAGAGACTGAAAAAGGTCAATGAGAATGAAAGACAAAATAGAGCGAGCGACGGGTAGGCTGAAGTTTCGAAGGTGTCTCCGAACACTCACTCAATCTCTTATAAAAGCTTGCTTCATGAGGAAAACTGTCATCCTTCCTGGATAGATAAGGTTTGAGTTGTATATTTTAAAAAATGTTGTAGATGTGTGAAAGATTATGTCGAGTGGAAAGATTTAGGAACTGATTTTTTTCAGGTATTAAAAATAACCATTTTTCTCAGCTACAGTAAGAAATAAGAATAAGATCTGAAGTAAGTTGTTCCAAGGCCATCCTCCTGGCATTACCTATAACGATTTGTTTGGATTCTTTTCAAATTGAAAGGAGTAGTGAAAGATGAAGTATCAGTAAAAGAGTGGATATGTGAATTGACAGATAGAAGATCATTTTGGAAAAATATATAATAACAGAACCTTGAGGAATACCACTATTGATAGGTTTAAGGAGATATATCACTTTTTTACTCATTAATTTATAAAATTTTATGTAATAAAATTTGAGGATGTGAAAAATTCTTTTATATTATGTGATGGCATACAAAAGAACACTGAAGTATATTTGACATTTCTTTTAAAGCTTAAATTATACAACAACAAAGTGAGCATTCTATCTTGTTCTGAAGTGTCTTCTGTGAAATTAGCTTTGGCATCGTTTTAATAAGCTTAGGTACTACTATCGCTCAGCTATTAATATGTACAGGGCTTTAGACGGACAAAATGATTTTAGTAATGACTGCGTTATAAAATCTCCATTCTGAAGCCACTTACAACAATTATACCTAACTATAAACATTCCCAGCTTTAATTTTGCAACCATTATAGATAATTTTAAAGCCATTGAATCAAATAATCACACGCTTCATTAAATGAATAACAAGAATAAGATATGATTAATATATTCTTAATATATTTTCTTTATGTAACACTCAAGAATCTAGCACATATTTGTCCATTTCATATGACTTTCATATTTAATGATAAAGATACATAAAACCGCCCCATGCCATTTATAGAATACTTTACCTTACAAATTGTTCATCAATCATCAAATCGCAACACTATGAATTAAAATTTCGATATCAAATTTCATTTCAGAATGTCTCTCAGTTAGGCTTCATCCTTCAACCCATAAAAGGTATCGCGAGCATCAAAAATTATTATTTGATAAAGAATTATATTCAACTCATATATTCTCAATTCAAACTCTAGGAGCCATTGTCGGAACTCTGCTTCTACCAGTTATAGTAGACAAATAAATAGTAAGGAATCTTGATTATAATAATAATCATCGTGGTTAATTTACCGAATAATATAATAATAATAATCTATAATAAAATAATATATAATAGAAATAATAATGAAACAAATTGAATGAATAAATAGATTAATATAGTAACAAAATTAAAATTAATAACTCAAGAAAAAGATTAATTTTTATTTTATATTAATCTAATATTAATTAATAATAATATTAATTTCTGAATAATTACATGTGTACTTTTCTTAAATCTATACAACATTATATTAATATTAATATTAATATTAATATAAATTAATATTAATATTAATAAATATAATATTAATATTAATATTAATATTAATATTAATATTAATATTAATATTAATATTAATAATAATAATAATAATTAATAATAATAATATAATTATAATAATACTAAATGAAAGAGTCAATATTATGAAAAGTAATATTAATATAAAAATTTAATACTAATAAATACTAAACTTAAACAATTATATTATTATCATATTAATATTACATTAATATAATATTAATATTATATTAATATTCATATTAAATTAAAGTCCTTAATATTGCTAATAATATAATTTTATATCAAGCATTTAATATAATAATAAAATTCATAACTAAAAAATTATAAATAATAATATAATATATAAATAATTAAAGATAATAAAGAATATAATAATAATATAATGAATAATAATATAATAATAAATATAATAACTATTTCTGTTACAGTATGTCCACTGACTCACGAGAGTCTATTTGATAGAAAGCAGGGAAATTAAATAAATGAAAAATAAAATAAATAATAATACTAATAAGATTACTAATAATAATTATAATTAATTATAAGTTATAATTATAAGTATAATTTTTTTATAATGATATATAATTAAAATAATAATAAACTAATAATCATAATAATAATAATAATAATAATAATAAGAATAATAATAATTAATAAATAATAATATAATAGTCATAAATGTCTTATAAAATGTCATAACTAATAATATTATAATAATAATAATGAGAAAATATTAAAATAATATAGAATATTGATGTAAAAATAAAATTAAGTTATGTGTTCAATTGAATAATAAGAAGTCATATCAGAACAAGATTTAGAATTTTCTACAAAATAATAAATCAACTTTCTTTAGAAGGTATCCTGCAGTTAAAAATTACCGCTACTTTTGGAATTTTAATCTAAAATCTCGCCTGGACACTTTAAAAATATCAAAGACGATTATACTATATATATATATTTATATATATAATATATAATATATTATTATATATATAGATCTAGTATATATATATATAATATATATATATATAATATAATAGTAAATATAATATAGTATAATAAACATTTTATATATATTATTTATATATATATATAATATATTAACTTTATATTATATATATATTTATATATATATAATAGTAATATATATATATAATATATAACTATATATATACTAATATATAATAACAAATAATATAATATTATATATATATATATATTATATATATAATATATAATATATTATATATAATTATAATATAAATATATATTTATAATATATATATATATTATATATAATATTGTAGTAACAGGAAGAAAATGAAATGTTTTCTCGGTAATGTGGAATTCATGTCATTTTTCACGTTTATTTCTGTTCGTTCCTTTATTTGGTCTATTGATGTTCGGTCCGGTTTTGTGAGAATCCATTTCAAACCAGATTACTCAACATGCCGCTTATTATTGGTAAGTTGATTAAACGTCATTAACTTTCAATGTGAGTATATTATTATTATTATTACATTTTATGGTTTGAGATTACTCTACTGTTCACTTTGCAACAGTTCGAATAGAATTTCCACTTTGCGCTTTGAGAGTATTAATTTTTACGTACGATAACAAGTTCAGTCATTTAAATCTTAGATAATTTTTCAGTTATCTTTTTTTAAAAGTTTTCAGAATATATAATATTATTATAATATTATATATATATATATATATAATAATATATATATATATATATATAAAATAAATATATATATAGATATATATAATATATTATATAACATATATATGATTATATATATATACTATATAATATATATAATAAGAGTATATATATATTAGTATGAAATATATAATATAATATATATATAATTAAATATATATCATATATATATTAAATATATATATATATAATATATATACTATATATATATATATATATATTAGATATATATATATATAATATTAGGGGGTGTCCTTTATTTTGTGAAATAAATGTGTTTACCCATAACGACCTAAAATTTCTTCAGTTGATCATTTAAAATTGTCAGTAAAATTTTATGTCAATCGTGTAATTAAGCCGTGACGACCCGCATTATGAAACATGTATATTATGTTCATTTCATGTTACGGAATTCTTTATAGGGAGCGCGGGACTGGCCTTAACACTGGTCAATAGTGATTTGATCTTGATGGATTACAAGGCACGTTTTTTTTGTCTTTTTTTGATTAATTAATAAATATATTATATATATATATATATTATAATATTAATATATTTATTATATATAATATATATATATATATATATATATCTATATATATATATATAATATTAATATATATATATATATATAGTAATATATAATAATAATAATACATAAATTATACTATAAATTCGCGTTTACTGATTTCTTTAAGTTTTTAGCTGATAATAACTTTCTCGTTTTCATTTTTATTCCATCACAATTTTCTTTTGATGTGCTCATTAAATAAGTAATTTAGTCTGGCAGATAAAAATACCAACTACCTCCCTTCAAGTAGCGTTGAAAACGGCAAGTTCTTGACGTTCACGGGGTAAAAATTAAATATAATGAAGTTCAAACCGAATTATTTGGAAGTCATATTATATTTTGGAGAAACTAGAACCAACACAGATTCATACCATACCGATGTGGACAAAGTATGAACCCTCTTCAAATGGAGGCAGTTACAAATAAGGCAAAAGAAATTAGATATTTTTTAAGAACGGGAAAGGATTTCCCAAACGAATTGGACAAAAGTATTTGGATTGCCCACAACCGATGACTTGCAAATAATGAATATAGAGGAGGATAAAATCTTCTTACAACAACAGAGAGAACCGCGGCGGCAGAGTTGCCTAGCGGGTATAGGCAAAACTTAGCAGAAAAAGAAAAAAGGGTGATAAAAAGGAAAATCATAGCAGAGAAGAGACGATTTAATCATTTGTCGTCGTCTGACTCATCAACTTTATCATTTCGGGTCGCTCGAATTATTTTCATCAACATGCATACCTCTTCTACCATTATGAAAAATCAGGCCGACTTGGGATCTACCGACTTCATCTAAAAACAAACACAGTCTGAAATACTAAAAAAGCTGAGAAAGAAAGGCTCATTACCAAAAATTAATAGCATCCTTTATAGATGCCAGTTAAGCGTAAGAGACTCCGTTTATACTCTTCAAGCTACAGTGGAGGCACTTGTACTTAGTCTCGATAATTTTCCAATCAACAAGTCTTCTATTCAACGAATTCAAACGCAGACAAGGAAAGAACTAGCAGAAGCTATAAAGGTAGATTTTCAAAGCAATGCACATGAAGTCGTGACAGTTCATTGGGATGGCAAATTGTTACCTGCGTTAAACGTAAGAAGATTCAAAGAAGAACGACTACCCATCATAATTACATTTGGAAATAGAGAGCAACTCCTTTCAGAGCGGAGTGGGCGTGGTCTCAATCGAGAGGCATGGTTCTAAAGTTTTGTTCCCTACCACGGTCAATTTCGCAATCATGCGTTGGAACAGTGGGGAGTGTGCGTTTGCGGTCGAGGACTACTTCTCGAACGGATGTTTCGCTTCAATCTAGCACCGTTAGGCCCTGTCTCGGACCGGAAATCGAATTAACATGATCACTACGTTTCAGGACACAACCGCGACGTGCGACAAGACGACGCGACTGGAGTCCTCAGGCCCATCAGAATTCCATGTGAACATAAGGCCATCAGACGTCGTACTTGCAATCCCACGGCGTTCTTGCTTCGCAAACCTGCGTCTGCCCTTGGAATATCCGATCGTTCAGCAAGGCTCATTCTTCACGAGACCTTCATACCATCCGCACAAGTAGCGATTGTGCAGGAACTCTCCGAACGCATTTCAAAATCTTCCCGGAGGAACGCCATGTGAGCCGCTTCTCCGCAAACGTTCCTCGAGACCGCCATTGTGTTTTGCAGTGATGAGAAGCCCATTCCATTGATGGGAAATGCTCAACCAATAAGACATGCGCTACTGGGACAGCAATCCTGCAGAATTTTCATCACGCGCCCCTGCATTCCACCAAAAGGTTTACCCAGAATGTGGTGTGTATTTCCCCGCTGGATTGTTGAGCCATGCGTTGCAGAAAATGAGGTCACGTGACATGAAATCACACCGGGTATATTTACCCATGTTGCTGAAATTTCCCCACGTCTCGAATGAGAATTGGACTTACGGACATTTGGGTTTCAATAGGGACTGCAGCACGATTCACACTTCGGAGGGGCATCGATGGGCTGTTTTGATAGACCACTTCCCGGAGCTGCCTATCTTCATTCGGGTGATTTGGAGTGGCCAGCCCGCTTCCCCGATTTGGTCCCATGCCGACTTCTTTCTGTTGCTTATCTTAAATCCCGCGTTATATTCACCTCCGGATGACCCTACCAGACCTGAAAGGCCAAATAGCAGGCCAAAATTCCAACATTCCGCGCTGCTATTCGTAAGGTCAATGACAAACGTCAAATAGCCTTATTCAGTGTATGCGGCAGGGAGGCCGGCACCTATCTGATCATTGATTTTCAACTGTGTAAAACAGTTACTTTAGATATTACCTACATTGTAATATGAAATAAGATGTTCTGAATCATAACATGATGCTTTATTTCGTTTTGCCAAAAAGGAAGCTCAAGTTGCCCGCACCCTGATATTTATATATATACAATATATATATATATAATATATATATATATATATAATATACAGTATATATAATATCATATATATTATTATAATAATATCATATATTATATATATATTTATATAATATTATATAATATATATATATATAATATATATATATTATATATATATACATATATAATATATATATTAAGTATATATAATTAATATATATATATGATAATTATTATATATAATTATATATATATTATATATAATATATGATATATATAGTATATAAAATATATATATATAATAATTATATATATATATAGTTTTATATATAAATATATTATATATATAAATATATATACTATTTATATATATATATTATATATAATATATATATATATTATATATATTATATTATAATATAATATATATATAATATAATATTATATATATATAATATATATATATATATATAAGATATATATTAAAATATATATATAATTTATATATATATTTAATAATTATATATATATATATAATATATATAAAATATATTAATATATAATATAATATATATATATAATATAATATTAATATATAACTAGATATATATATATATATAAATTATAATATTACTATATATATATATTATATAGTAAAATATATATATACTATAGTATATATATTATATATAATAATATATATATATATTATATATAATATAATTTATATATGAATTATATTATATATTATATATATAGAAATTATATTATATATATATAATATATTAATATATAATATATTGATAGTATATATATATATATAATATAGTTATATATATATATTTATATAGGACTTGAACTGATGTCCACCGGAGTAAACTGCAATGCCTCCTTCTTTTCAAGTTCCTGCTTGGACATCAGGAATGTTGTTTTCTGCCTTTATTGCCTGGGATATTTCCAACTGGATCTACATTCAAATATTATATGGCCACATTAATTCTCCTCTTTTTTGTTATGGACGAATGCCATATTAATATTATAAATTTATATATATATAAATATTATATTAATATATATTATATATACTATAGATATATTATATAATATATATATATATATATATAAAATATATATATATATCTAGTCTGCAGAGTAGGCGACGCACATAGTTAAAAACTACCCATAGCTCCTAAGGAAAGAATTTTTGGAATCCAGGACAAATTTTAGTACGAAAAAGTCCTTCCCCCCAGAAAAAAATAAAACAATTAAATAATAATAAATAATAATTCTTACTAAAATTAACTATTACTTGTATCAATGAAAGTGGCGTCTGGGAAAAACATGTCTTGAGAGATGGGAAAAGTCATAGAAGTGAGCACTCTACATTTGAGGAACAGAAGGATTAACTATTATTCTTGTGTTTCTTTTGCGATATCAACGTCCAATATAAGACGTATAAATATGGTATATAAAGTATAAGAGTATAAGTAGAAGATGTAGTATAGTATTATTAAGAATATAAAAATATTTAAAAGATAAATATAAGTGTTGTAATTATGATCAACAATAAATTCAGCAAAGGGGAAATAAGAAGAAAGACAGAATCGAACATGTATAAAATAGGAAAGAATATAATGATAATAATAACTAGGGGGATAGTTTAGGTTAGGTTAGGTTAGTAGTTAAGGTATAGGTATAAAAACCGTAATAAGCTTTAAGAAAAATACTAACAGAAATCTAAAGAGAAGTCATTTTATTAAGGAATGCAAATAGAAAATCAACGTTATTAATCATATGCGGTAGATGTAATATAATAGAAACATTATCGCACACCGCTAAACATTTAGGGTTATTTATTTTTCTTGATAGTTATTGGTAATTTAGTTTATTTAAAAATATGTACTCTTCGAGATATACGAAGAAGAATATGCAACGTGAATGAAAAAATAGATTACAAAGTATGAGTGTAGAGTACATAGTTAATGTGTAAAAGAATATAGTGGAGGGTCATAACCGAATGAAATGTAGGGGAGAGAAGCTTAAGCAAGAGAGAAGAAGAACATATCATATATGAATATAGTATAGTAAGAGAATGAATAAGAAGAAGTAAAGATATAAGTATAAAGTAAAGTAAGAAGATAAAGATAAGTAGGATAGATAAAAGAAGAAGAAGAAGTGTAATATAAGATGAAGAATAGTAAAGAAGTAAGTATAAGAATGAAGAGTATAAATATATTTATATAGATATAATATATATATAATAAATAGATATAATGATAATATTAATGATATATATATATAAGTATATAAAAAGAAATATTAATATAATAGTTATGAGAATGGGATGAAAGCCGACTGGGCGGTTGATGAACGATCGAACATCATCCAAGAATAATGTTTTCAGAGAAATATGAAGAGAAAATGTGTTGTAATTTGTCAGTTATAAGTAGTCGAAGAATTTATAGGATATTAGAAACGTTGAGTTAGGAGAAAGAATAGAAGTGTACGAACAGAATGACTTAAGTAGCATTATTACAGGATAGTCTGAGTCATAAGGTAGTATATTGGGAAGACTTCAAATTAGCAACACGAGAGCAAACATCATGGCGTACATAGGACACAACAAATGAAGATAAAGAAAACAAGAGAGAATAGAGTAGAGTTTGATGTCAAAAAGCTCAAATACGTGAGTTTCGGTTAAGAATAAGAGATGAGGTTTAGAGGAGGAAGTATGTATCAACGAAATAGAATGGGGTAGTAGAAGTAAGATCCCGAAAAGTTTGTAGAAATTAAAGAAAACCATGCATCAAAACAGGCAAGAAATATAGTGACGGAAACCAACTCCACCACCGAAGACCGTCTAATCCAAGGTGGTGATATGGGTGGGGCTGATGCGGGACTATATTTGGAAGCTTAACAAATGCTAATGGTGGATTTGCCATTTTTTTGTAAATAGAATGTATGGTAAATAGTGTTTATATATGGTGTGTTTCCGAATGGCATAGACTACTCCATTGGTAAAGGAAGAAAGAAATGGATAATTGATGCAAATGCTGTGGTGAACCAATTTTGGCACTGCAGTTCTTTAAGGTGTCACACTAAAACTCCACTTATATAGTGGGTCCAATGTTGGTATAATCGCTCTCATCTCGTCCCTCTCTCTCACTCTCTCCCTCTCTCTTCTCTCTCTCTCTCTCTACTCTCTACTCTCTCATCTCGTCCTCTATATATTATTGTAAAAATAATAGTATATATTATAGATAAAAGAGATAATAATAATATAAAGACGAGATTTTTAAAGACATTAATATATAAAGAAAATATAAAATAGATAATAATAGTTATATATAATATAAAGAAGAAGAAGTATATCATATAATAGTTAATATAAGAAACTTATATATATATATATATATATTATATATATATATAAATAATAGTTAGATATAATATAAGTATGAAGTATATATATAATAATAATAATAAGAAATAATATAGTAATATGTAATATAATAATACTATGTAATATTATATATAATATGTGAGTAAAGATATATAATTAATAAGATATAATAATAGTAATTATATAATAATAATGAAAGTTATAATGATAATAATTTATTTCTCACCCCCACCTACTAGAGATCCGATGCCAAGATATACACCTCCAAAGCGTTCCTCCAAGCTCATAGGTGTCATGACGTTCAGGTCCTCTCCACCTCACTTACCGTCCTATTCGCAAGATGCCGAGGATCTTACACGGAGTATTCAACGGATCCTGACTTAGAAGCAGTGCCGTCCAGAAAAGGCAGGTCCAGCCCGCTTAATCACATTAAAAATCAATCGCTCGATTGGTCTCACTGAAATTCCTTGTTAAATAGATTCAAATGACGCATAACACTGCATTAGTAAATAGTTATTAAACAACTTATTTATGCCCACAGGAGGGAAGAATAGGACAGCCGTTAAAAAAGGCGGCACAAACGAGTTGATATGGACGACACAATGGTCTTTACACCACAGACCAAAAAATAAAAAAATTGCTCGAATATTCCAAGAGCAGACTTTATGAACCTTAGACACGTTCTAAGAGGATGTTTTACTACAATATGAGACCAGAAAGGTGTTAAACTCAGCACAATTTAGAGTAAATAACGCAGCGTGGACCCGAAACAATAAAAAGTCAATTAACAAGATCATTTTAAAAGGAAATGAAGAAAGGAATTAGATGCACTCGACGAGAGTATGAAGAAAAACAGTAACAAATAAGAAGGATCAATCAATAAGAAAACTGTAAGCACGAGCTAAAATTAAATTTTTACTTTCGGTTAAAAGTAAGCTCACCTTTATTAACACTTTCTGAAAAAAAAATTAATTTTTATTTTTATTTTATTTTTATTGTTTTGTTTTAATTTTTATAGTTTCTCCCAGCCGGTTACATTCTAATCTTTCATCGGCTCTCTCTCTAATCTCACCAGCTCTCCCTAGAATCTTTGTAATTCCGGAGGGCTTTATGACGACTGCAGGCTTAATTATACCTGAATATAATAATAAACATTATTATTGTTAACCTAGATGACTTTCATAAAGGCATGTGCATTTGGCTCCAATTTCCCAACAATATATATTGATTGTTCTACTTCTCCAAGCAACAAATTTTGCGTCCATTTAAATGTTTACTGATAAAGTCTGTTTCGGGTTCGGCATAGAAATTGGGTTCTGTCTGGTAATGGTTTTCCGCATAAGCGTGACAAGTATTATCTTGTAAGGTATCATATGTATCATAATATCATATCTTCTTCTTCACCAAATAACAAAATCAGGATCATATTTCACTTCGATACCTTCTTACCTGACACCAAACATCTAGAGAGTATACTTAGGAGATATAAGTAATATAAGTATGAAGATAATAATATAGTAATATGAATATATAAATAATAAGAACAGTATAAGTATAATAATATAAGTATAGTAATATCATTAAATATATATCATATATATATATATAAAATTATATAGAATATAAAATATAGTAAAATATATATTAATTATATATATATTTACTACTTACAAATATTGCTCGTATTTTGCTGGAAAATATATATAATATATATAATATATATATATAATAATATTATATAGTAATAATAATAATATAATATTTAATAAATATTAATATATATTATAGTATATTATATAATATATATAAGAATTATATTAATATATATATAAAGAATATATAATAATAATAGAGAGTATTAATAAAAATATATTAAAAAGCAGTGGCAATATGTCATAAGGGGACTATAAGAGGGCTCAGTCTACCCGTAATTTTCACAATTAATGAGTTTTTACTTAAATGAATGCCTGAAAACTGATGTACATTAAAAAACTGCAAATAGAATTTCTAAATTGTCGTTAGCATTTATCATAGGGTAAATAATTGATGGGAGGTTTTGTTTATATGGCAAAAGAATCAAAGAACGCTTTTAGAGGCTCGAAATGTCTCCCTCGCATGAGATGAAGGAAGACAAAGAAGAGAAGAGAACGACGACGAACGGAAAGGGTCAAAGTAGAGCAAAAGCCCTAGGAATATACAAAAAGAGAAGAAATGTAAGAAGAATTAATGGTATATTTACTCGGTTGAAATCTATTATAGATCAAATAATAGATATGTAGATGAAGGAATACTGAAGAAATTACATCATACTATACTCACTATACTTCTCTCCATCTTACTATACATACTCATCTCACATACATACTAATACATATATCATATCATATTACTATTAATCTACTTTCCTCGCTCTTCTCTCATTGCTCATCCCTGCTTTCTCGTGTTCGGCTAAAGAACTCTGTGTTCTTTCTCTTCACTCTCTCTCTCAAACATCTAGCACCGGTACGTAATTGCAGGTTAAAAGAAAATGATTTACTCAAAATATTATATTCCAAAGATAATTTTAAAAATTCAAAACTATTGCAGTATTACCAAAAATAACTGTTTATAATAAACTTAATAAATGTAATATTATATGATGTATTACGATTCTCTTATCGATATGACGTCAGTCGTGACCCCTCAGCAGTGCATTTCTCTGTTGGAAGTTTTGTATCATTTGAACGAAAAAAATGATCCGAACTCTCCAAAAATTGTTCTTTGCTTAGAAAATCGCATCCATAGTCATTGCTCAGGTATTATTATGATGGTCAAAAGTTCATTTGTATTCGTTCCTTTAAATTAATTATTATGAATAATAGTTACTCATTATACTTCGTTCATCGATGAACTATTCATTTTGAATGATTCATTTCAGTGAGTGATTCAAAGATCGTTCTTTTCAGAACGTAAAATGTATCAAAAACATAAGGTTTTTCAAATAAAAATGAAAATACCTTAAAATATAAAATTATACTAATATTAATGATAACTTACAGACACAAAATAATAAAAACACACACCGTAACGATACGCTTTAGTGGTCAGATAAATCTCTAGATCATATTAATCAAGAATCATTTCTTCATCATAATTTGTATAATATAGTATCATGTCAAGTACGTAATTTTATAGTATTCATTATATTATTAAGTGTGAATGGATATATAATATGGCCAATTACTAAGGACTACAGCAGTCTAGCCGCCCTGGATCTCAACAAGATGATGACTGAACCACGTTAACCACAAATAAAAACTTAATTAATAAACTAATATATAGTGAAATTCAAGTGCGTATATGAATATAGTTATGGTGAATAATGCGTAAAAATAATTTTGCTTTTTTATTATTTTATTTTTTATTTTTATTATCTGTCGTATATTACTATAGATAGGTAGAATAAGAAAAACTAATAATCAACATTCTGAAATATACAGCTGGATATATAAATTCCTTTATAAGTGGGCTTACCAAGCGACTGTTAGGTAACAGAGGGGGTACGTTTTCATACCCCGTGAGGAGGGCGTAAGAGAAAACCCCGCGATACCCATAATATCCTCAAAAGAGACTAGGTGAGTATTCGGGTTAGACCCCTCATCCGGAAGGTGGAGGGGAAAAGTCCTATACACCTTTCAGGATTACTCACCCTCAGGGAGCCCGGAACCCGATACTCTATGCGATATATCTGTCGGTATTACACCTGGGTACTATTCTCTTAGTTTTAAAAAAAAAAATCTATTACTTAATAATACACATATATATTTAATTACTTATATAGCTATATATAGTAGAATTTTTATTCTTATATTATCATAATACATCAAAATAATAATTGTGATATTTAATTATAATAAAAATATTAAAATAAATAATAATATATTTTAATATATATAGTCATATATATTTTGATATATATATATATATATATATATTATATATATACATATATATATAATACCTATATATATAGTAATTTTCTCAATGCAAATTCTCATTACTCCTGATTATCTTAAATGGTTATTTATACATTTATTTATATATATATATATATATTGTGTCCATAATCATTAATTATTTTTATCCGATGAATATCATGGCGGGAGGTAACTTATTCCTTTAGGGTTTTCAATACCTATATTATATATATATTATATATTAATTATTTATAATATATTATATATATATATATAAAATTAAATAGTATTAATATATATATAATATATATATATATATAATATATAATAATATATATAATAATATAATTATATATTAAGATATACTATATAATATATATAATATTTAATTTAATATTAATATATATTATTATAATATTTAAGATTTAATATATTATAAATAATACTTATACATACCTCTCCCAGGTTAAGATCAAGACCTGTCAGCTAGAGGTCATCACTTCTTCTGTAATTACTTCCATACTTATTCTCCAAAACTCCATCTATTCCCCTCATCTTCATACTGTACTATCCAAACTGGCAATTCCATGTCTTATATCATAAGTCCTCTTACTAACCGTAAGTTTTCCGTAACGATATAACATCTCTTCACTAAGATCTGATACCTCTTGGTCTCGTTTCCCGAGTCTCCACTCCATCTCTTCTTGGCTACTCTCCCCTCTTGCATCCTCTCATGGTTTTCCCACACCTCAATCTAGTCATGCCATATCCATCTATAATTGTTAAAAGTATAGCCTATCACTCCCAACCTCTACCATACATTTATAGTCTCTTCTTTTCTCCTGTTTCACTTCATAAAGCTGACTTTTAACCCACCTTCTACTGCGTTATCGTCAAAAAAAACATTATCCCAGCGGCTGCCGCACAACTCGATAATAATATAATATATAATACATAACTCATACTACTATAAACACTCATCCGCCGACTTGTATTCTTTACTACTAATCCTCTCTCGTTTCGTGTCTACCTAGTCTTACTGCTCCATTTATATAATAACATCGGCTGTTGACACACTTCAAAGATACCCTTTTACCTCCACACTCATTTATGTCCTACTTGGTACTGGCATATCTACTTCCTTCAATACTTAAGTATCCTGTCATACATGTGTAATCTCTTGTTAGATCATATTCCTCCTCCTTATACTTCCAGAATACTCCCCCATATTCTACATTCTCCACCATCTTATATCTCAGTCTCCCTCCACCTCTATATTCTCAACTCTCTTCACCTATATTATCACTCATCTTAGTAACCATCATGATCTTCGTCTTATTATCTGTAATTATATCAAGCCGGAGCTCATCTATTGCAGCCGTTGGTACATAATACTATTCCTACCTCTCTATTCAACTATTAAGTCTCCTCTTCGCTCTAGCACGCCAAGTCACTTCATTAAGCCAAAATGATCACCGGCCAAATCTCTCTATAATTTACTACTCTCTTTATACTCATTAGTATCAACTACATTCCAAGTATATCGAAATAACACTACTACTCGTGGACTCTCATAATATATAT
>JABUQX010135930.1:0-17500 GCA_015478945.1 Trachelipus rathkii | reverse complement strand
AGTGGTCACCATTTTCTAAAAAGGTTGAATGAGTGCATTTTTCCAGGAGGAAAGGATGGCTGAAGTGGAAAGACAAAGACAAAATAGTTTACCAAAGAGGGTGCAAGCTCAGAGGCACAAGTTTTGAGAACCACAGGAAGAATGTCATTAGAACCGTACACCTTAGTATTAAGCTTAGACAGGAAAAAAATAAGATCATTAGAAGAAATTGCAATGCTAAACATAAAAAAAGTTGGAGGGGGGTGAAGAAGGAGGAGTAAAATCGGAATCGTCTATGGAATTAGAGGCAAATGTTTTGATAGGAGAATTCAGCTTTAGCAGAAGGAAAAACTGCAATTGAGACGTCGGAAGATGTTAGAGGAGGAAAAGAGGAAGAATCAAAGTAACCGTTGTAATTTTTTTTAATGCCGGAGAGAAGTGAGGTAGAGGAACCAGAAAGATTTTTGCAGTTTCAAAGGAGGAAAGATTTTTTAGTTTCACGGAGAATAGAATTTGCACCTATTCCAGGATGAAATATAATACATCAGTTTCTGAGTTGAGTGCCGACTCTATTTTCAAGCCGCTCCTGTGCAAATGTTTGACGAGCACACGAGTTAACAAGGTTTTACTTTTAGTTGAATGACAGATATTGAATTTTAGCTTCTGGACAGAAAGGTACTCGGCTATGCTTCTGTACTCTCTGATGTGCACTCGGTTGGACCACTTCCACCTAAGCAAAAATAATCATTACTAGGAAAATCAAAGAAAAGCGACTGTAACTATGACCAATTTGCGGCACCGAAGTGCCAAAAAAGTTGACACGTAAGGATTAGATTTTCATTGCAAAAGACTTGAAAATATAAAGGATAGAAGTAAGAAGGTAGGTCACTGTATCCATAGGGAAAGAGTTTGACATGTATTGGAGAAGAATTAAAATTAATAAAAGGTCAAGAATTATCTGGCTATCTCCCAGACGATAGACGTATACTGGTAGGTGTTGCATCATATGCTCAAGTGTCATTCTCTATAGGTGGGATGCCGATATCTAAAATATCGATAAATCATATTATCGGAAGGGAAACAAAGTATCATCGCCTCGATATTATCGTCAGAAATATCGATTATCATATATCGTATTTCGATATAAACCGATTTCATTTGTTTTTAATCCAATACTATAATATATAATATATTTATTATATATATATTATATATATATATACTATATATATATATATATAATATATACTAGTATTATAATATATATATCTTTATCCCCAGATTAGTAAATTTCTAGTTCGTTCATTTTTTTTTAAAAACATCTATTTCGGTGTGGTGCCCTTAAGGCATTCGGGGCAAATTTGTGTTATGAAGGTTACAAAATAAATTAAATAACTAAAATAAAAATAAAATAAATAAAGTTTTGCGGATGTACGATGTTTTTTATTTACAACGGCCAGAAATGATGTTTTTAACAGATTTATTTGCATTCTAAACATTGAGCAGTTGTTAGGTATTTCACAGTATTACGGTTAAATAACCATATTATATATAGTATATATATATATAATATAAACTATATATATATATATAGCTATATATATTATATATATATTATACATTATATATTATATATTATTTATATATAATACAAAGTATATATATATATTAGTAATATATAGTATTAATTCCGATCTCCACGTTCCGTGTGGCATAAGATAACTTTGTCCATATATATTATTATTATTATTATATAATTATCTGATATCTATTTTATAATTATATATATATATATATAATATATATAATATATAGAGAGAGAGAGAGAGGAGAGAGAGGAAGGAGGAGAGAGAAAGGCTTTAATTTATAAATATGGAGACCAGACGTATGTACAGAAGAAAGAAGTGTTAGAATGGAAAAGGACTTCACTATCAGGTCTCCACTTTCAAGTTTCCACTCCGAGGTTGAAAAGGACTGAGTTGTGCTACGAAAGACGTTGATTTTGGAATTTGAGGAACTGGGGCTGTTTATTTGACTTTTGTGACTGAGTGAATTAAATTACAAATAAGAAAATCACGTTTCCTAAAAATAATCATAAAATCACTTTTTTCGACATAAAAATGAAAAAATAACTAATATAATGAAGCTAGAATCTTTCAAATGCTTTCTATTTCAGTACAAATAATATTGGATTCTAACAACGAAATTAATGTAAATTGGATGGTAGCCAACTGATACTTGGACTTGAAGTCTGGATCTTAAGAAAAGCTATTAATTTTAGTATTAACAATGAAATAATATTGTAGTTCGAATGTGCCAGGACGACTTTCATACAAAAAAGCCTTAGTTGATGTTACCCCCAAATCACTAATTTTGAATGCCATTATAAATCGTTAATTCTTAGTAATTACAATTTAGCAAACAATCGTAATCACCAGTAGATGATAAACTAGTCCGTCTCGGATATGTTAACTGTAAACAGCTCCACAGGATCCTGTTCCGGGTATTAGATTTCTGCAAGGATTATCTGTGTCCACACTGACCATCTGAAACACACTCCAATCCTAGAGTAACGTAAATCAGATCACGTGATTCGAGTGGACTGGCAAGTCTTGCCACTGAATAACTTAATATAGTGATTAGTGAAATACTCAGAAGACATTTGACTATGTGGATGTGCCATTTTTGGTTCCGAAAGACGAAATCTAAAACCCCAATTTTTCGATTATTATTACACGACATTGGCGATGGACCGAAGATCGAAAATTATGGGAAAAAAGAGAGTTTCATAACTTCCGGGTGTCGGGAGAGGGGAGATAAGATTTTATTTTTTCCAGCTTAAACAATTTTTTTTGAAAAGATTATCGGATTTCGATTAATGCAAGAAATATCGACAATATCGATAGTTCGCCTAAGAGCAATATCACCCAATATCGAATATATCGAGCCAAAAAATATCGATATTCATATATCGATATTTTTTGGCCATCCCTACTATAGAGGAACTGGATGCAAGGTTACCGACTGTTTCATGAGAAGCAGCAGAAAGTCATTGGTGGTGATTAACACTGACAATTACCCAAAATTGATGGATTTCCGGGAGAAAAAGTTGCTCTCTATTTGAAGTTTAGATTGTTGAAAAATTTAGGATAGTCATTAGAGTTTGATGATAAATTTAGGAAACAAAAGAATTTTGTCAACGATCAGAAGATTCTAAAGTAGAAACAGGAGAACAAAGCCATTGGGCAAATATTTACAACTACCTTAGATTTTATCTGAAAATTGAAGATAGAGAAAGCAGTAAGAAACAGGTTTTTGTTGTCGAGACACTTAAAAATCTGAGTATAGGTCAAAGAACAAAATGAGAAGTGATGTTCACATGAAGAGAGGTGGTGTTTCAACAAAGTGGAAATGAGAATGACGACAGCGAATATTTTAGATATTAATGATAAAAAACTGTGCACCTGAGCTAAATCTGGGAGGCACCAACACCATCACCAGAGGCCATCCAACTCCCAAGTTGTGATGGGTGAAGGAGTGGACGAAGGGCATTGCTTGGATGCCAAGCCCTTTAGCATCTCCAAGGTAGATTTAAGTTCTGCTCTTTTTTTATTTTCTTATTTTTTTACAGGAAATGTTTGAGTATGTGTTTGTAAATCTGTGGGGGACATGTGAAGATGGGGAGGGTGTGGGGGTTTATGTGCACCATTGTACTCGATAGAACGCTTGAATTACTTTGTGTGAATGTAAAACTCGAAAAGGATGAACCAAGGATGTCTGTTGCAAAGACACGTACCAACCTAACCCAACACTCCGTGGGTCGTGCACTATTGGGTACTTACATTGCTTCCGACTGCGCAACGTCCTCCCTCTGTGACGACTCTATAGTACCCTTACAGATCAATATAATATATTATATATATACTATATATTAGCTAATATATATATTATTATATATGAATAGATATATTAATATATATTATTATATATCATATTAATTTTATATATATAATTATTATATTTATATATACTATAATATATAAATATATCTAGAATAAATATTATATAATTTATATATAATATAATTATATTATAAGTATATATCATATATGATGTGGTTGATGTATCTAAGTCAAATTATTATGTCAAAACTTGAAAAGGAAAAATCAGAGATATCAAGCTTCTTCAAGAAACATCAACAATAAATTGAAGATTCTATATATAATACAATATTATATATATATATATATATATATTTATTTATATATATATATATATATATATTAATAGTATATTATATATACATAATATATATATATATACTTTGTGAAGCGACGAGATTGCTCCCAATGGGGGAATATAAATATATGGAGTATTGGGGTATATCCCAAAGCCCTCCAATTCCTAATGGTTCACCCCCTTGCTGCTCAATCCATTTCTTCTTTACCCTGGATAGGCTCTCCTTTAATCACACACATAAAACCATTACAGACAAGCACAGACGAGGACTTAAGTAAGATAAATTAAATTCAGCAAGAAACAAAAAGTAGAAAGAATTCCAACAGAACAAAGTGGGGGAAGAAAGAGCACCGCGTGAACAATCGGAAATTACTAATATCAACCACAACTCACGTGCAGATGACAGACCCTTGTGCTACGAGGGCATCGTTAGGTGGTAGTCGAAGGCTTCAATAGAATCTGGCACACAATACTGATTTCTAAACTTTCCTCTTAAGGCGGCTCCACACATGGGGAGTTTGTCAAACCCTTGAATCTTTGCGTTTTGTATTTGTTTTTTCTTCATAGACGAATATATTTCTACCACATTTGTCCCCAGTAGCTGTATGGTTCATTTTTTGCAAAGCTTTGCTACATATTGCTCGGTTTCAAATGCACAAATCTTTTTCATCGCTTGTGGAAAAGATTTGCTGTATTTGGACAACAAGAGAAATGGCAAAGCTTTGCCAAAGATACCCAATGCACACCATGAGGGTTGGCAAGGTTCGAACGAGCTCCGATGTTAGCCGCCTTCAAGTATACTATTTTTTTGATTTCTTTTTCGTGGTATCCACAGCCCCTGTTAATTTGAATGAACAACGTTCATCTGTAATCTTAAATATTGGTTTCCTAGCTTTCTGTCCTTCACATTCCAATATCACTTACTATCCCGTATCCACTCTATGTCATTACTCTCCATTTTGAAACGGATGTCCTCCTAACAGCAATTAGCTCTCAGCTAGAGTAAACAGTAAGTAACTACACTCATGATATTTCTCGTTTCTAATTGGGATTGCGAGCAAGGTGTCTTGTCATTCCTCAAAGACTAGTCCTCATCTTTCTACATAGTATATCTTCACCACACAACACTAACATCCTCGCAGACATACAATTAACACTCGTCGTCCTTTATATTCTGTGCTTTGTTTTCGTGACCTTAAATTGAAGGTCACTTACCTTTCTTTCTAAACAAGTTTCGAAGAGGTTGGTGTACTCTGAGGGATCTTCGGAACTTCTTCATGCCTCCCTAGTTGCTTACTCTTTATAAGGTGTATTCCTTACTGTATGGGTACGCACCCACATCTAAGCGTGGGTTCCCTCTCACATTATCTCTTAAAATGTTGCAGTTGGGCTTTTCGCTTTTAACTTCCTCTTCTTCTCTCCTCTCTCTCTCCATCTCTCTCTCTGCTCTCTCTCTCTCTCTCTCTCTTCTCTCTCTCTTCTTCTCTCTCCCTCTCTCTCTCTCCATAGTCTCTTTGTTGTCACTCCCTTATATGTCTATCCGCTATTACAACGCGGACATATGCTCTTCTGACTTTTAATCCATAACTCCGTCCATTTGAGGGGTTCGTGCCACATGACGTATTTATGCAAAGTTCATTCTTTTCTTATTCAACTCTCCGACCCTAGACTTAACTGCTATGCTCTTCAAGTATGATTTCTTTAGTAAATCTGGAAACTTCCTTCATATTTTTCTTTGTTGTATTTCCCCCAACTCCATCGTTATCATGGACCATGTCGCCTTTTAAATGGTTTGCTCGGAATCCCCCTCTGGAGAAATTAGTTAGCCCTGACTTAGCCAAGAGTATACTTATATAATAATATATATTAATATAATATTCTAATATATATATATATTTATTATATATATATATATATAATATACTTATATATATTTTTATATTATGTATTATGTTTATATAAAAACTACTATATTATATATTATATAATATATTTTATATATGAATAATACTATTATATATATATATTATATATATCTTCCTGGGGCAAGTTTAATAATGGTGCGAACATGTGGGTACGCTAGTTTAGAATAGCGGCCTTGAGTTCATTTCCTGTGTCCCCCCTTGTACCCTCGGAGAAAGTGATAAAGCACTTTAAAAAGATTTTTAACATAAATACGCATATGAATTGATTTGATTATATAATATATAAATATATTTATATATATATTATATATATATTATTATAATATATAGTAATTATTTATAATAATGATCATATATTATGATAATATATATAATATATTATATATTTTATTATATATATATATATATATAGTTAATATATAATTTATTATTACTATATATTATATATACTATATTATATATGGCTATTATAATATATATATATTATTATATTATATCATATATATATATATATATAACTATATTACTATATATATTATATTTATTAATTTATTATTTTTATAATATATATATTATATATTTATTATATATTTTATTTATATATTATATATATATAATATATATATATAATTAATAATATTATATATCCTAAAATACCTTTTGATTTATTGTTGATACCTAGATTTAAGCTAAAAAAGTTAATGCTTTAGCCCGTTTAGAGTTTTTTCTTTCTCGTATTGTATTTTAAAATCCAAAATGGGATTTTTGCCTTGGTTGTTGAAAAAAGAGCTTAAAATGGTTCTAGCTTTGAAAGTATGATTATAGGTTCTTAATTAAATATAAGAAATATGAAATGTTATAGGCTTGTTCCGGTATGTGTGATATTTGACTTTTGAAAGCGTGGTCTTAAATTTTTTGAGACTAATATTTCATATTTAAGTTTCAGTAATATATACATTATTAATATATAATTAATATATATATATCTAATATATTATATATTATATTATCTATATATTATAATTAATTATATTTTATTATATTATATATAATTATATTATTTATATTAGTAATATTATATTGTATTATAGTTGATGTGATAAAATGTGTATGATAATAGTATTTATTTTAAAATACTACAAAATATTTGATAAGTGCTAATATTATCTAAATTATGGTATGCTAAAAAAAAAAAAAAAAACAAAAAAAAAAAAAAAAAAAAAAATCTGCTTCGCAAGGTATTAGATAAAATGCTCCTGGGAGTCGTACTAGCGCTATGAGTGGATATTAGTTAATTGTATATAAGTCCGATTGGCGATTTTCTTTGTAATCATATGGTGTAGTTTACTTTTGCGTCTTTGTTTGTGTTGTTATCCTGCGTTCAGTTTTTTATCGCATTTGGAAATTTGTTATAGTTTACTATTTTAATAGTTGTCTTTTATATATATAATCTATTGAGAAACGTACTAGCTGGCACAAATTATTTTTGAACAATGCTTTCCCTTTCATTCCATATAGTCTGAATACGAATCTGTTGTTTAAGATGTGTGTTTTGGTCTGTGTATTTACAGCAGGTACCTTAACTTTTTTGTTAACAACTAGGTAGTTATATTTGTTGTTTGTTATTATTTATTTAAAATAAAGCTTACTCAAACGTTTAAATTTTAATTATTATATATATATATATTATATATATTATATTATTTATTATATTATATATTATTCTTATTATTTTATTTAATAACTGTATATATACCTATTAACGTGCTTTTCCTGCAGGTGGTTAAACGGGGCCACAGGGAAATCGAACTTTTTAAGGCGGGCAATTCCCACAGCGCCAACGTGGTTCGCCAGTCAAGTTTTGATTACTTGCCCCCCGGTGATAAAGAGCAACTGGCTACGCGGAGGCCTCTCTCGCACCGCGTTCTATCGTATGGGGCGGTACTCACTCCTGCCCACGGGATTTATATAGTATTATTATATATATAATTATATCATATATATTATATTTATATATTTAAATATAATATATATTATATATATATATTTTTATAATATATAATTATATTATATGTTTAATATATTATATATATATATAATATCTCAGAGAGAAATTAAGAAATATTTAAGAAATATTTAGAAAAATTAAGAGAAATTAGAGATAATTAAAAGATAATTAAGAGATAATTAAGAGATAATTAAGAGGTAATTAAGAGATATTAAGAGATAATTAAGAGATAATTAAGGATAAATAATTAAGAGATAATTAAGAGATATATTAAGTATGGAAGAGTACTAAGATATTGTAAAGAGGTATTAAGAAATAAATAAAGATATAGAGTAGCTTCCCTAATTAAGAGAATTAGAGATAATTAGAGATAATTAGAGATATTAGAGATAATTAGAGTATATTAGAGTATTAGCGATAATTTGGAGATATTTGGGAGTAATTTGGAGATAATTTGGGAATGATTTGGAGATAATTTGGAAATGATTTGGAGATAATTTGAAGATAATTTGAATATTGGAGATAATTTGAATATTTGGAAATAATTTGGAGATAATTTGAAAATAATTCGCAGTATTCGGAATAATTCGGGTAATTCGGATAATTCGGATAATTCGGATTTTCTTTATATTCGGAGATAATTTGGAGATAATTCGGAGATAATTCGGAGATAATTCGGAGATAATTCGGAGATAATTCGGAGATAATTCGGAGATAATTCGGAGATAATTCGGAGATAATTAACACCTTGCTGGTTTTCCCAGTAATTTCGGAATATTCGGAGAAATTCGGAGATATCGGAGATAATGGAGATTTCGGATATAATTGGAATTCGGAGATAATTCGGAGAGATAATTCGAGATATTCGGAGTAATTCGGAAGATATCAGTATTTTCGTTGGTAATTCGAGATATTCGGAGTATTCGGAGATATTCGGAATAATTCGAGATTATCGAATATTCGAGATAATTTCGGAGTATTCGGAGATATTCGGAGTATTCGGAGATTATTCGGAGATATTCGGAGATATTGGAGACATAATTACACCTTCGCTGGTTTGCGCCATATCAAGAGGAGAACACTTGGATTTTTTCCTTTATGAAAAGAACTTAAAATTCGTCATACGAGTCTGATTCTTTATCATGCACCTTATTCAAGCATTCAAAAGGCTATCAAATATGGCCATATATAAGCAATTCTAATTCCATTTTTTGGTGCGAACTTGGGTAGTTATTGAGTTTAACAGATTCTGAAAAAAATCAATATTTTTTAAAATCAATCAAGGTTTTGATATTTGGGTGTCGGCGGGTGTTTCCTCCGCCCTCCCTATGGGGTATGGAAACGTCCCCTGTTCGCCGTCGGCTGAGCCCTAAATTGCCGTGTAATACCTTTACAAATAATACGATATATATACTATCTCCCAGCAATAGCATTTTTATGTTTATTTTTTTTGGGTTTGTTTTTTTTTACATTTTCCTAACCCGACATTTACTATTATATCAATAGTTATTCCCTGTAGCCTTATGTATTTTTCGAATTGAGTTTTTTTTTTTTTTTTTTTTTTTTTTTTTTTAACGTTTCCTCTAGGTAAATTTGCACAGGATTCGCATGTATTTCTATTTTTGGTTAGCTGTGAGTTTTTTGAGTATGGTGTGGCTCTTATGAGGCTGGCCTATATGTATAATATATTATATATATATATTATAATATATATTTATATATAGATTACATATAAATATGTACTAATATATATAATATATGATAATATATATAAATAATATATAATTATATATATTATAATTTCTAGAAAGCTTTGAGCATATCATGCTAGAAATGGCGGTATGTGATTGAAAGAGTTGAGAATGCAAAGAATTGGTTTGAAGAATTTGTTGTTTTCGTCGAAGCATTTTTAAATCCAAGAAGATGGGTTTGTGCCTGAGGAGGCTTAAAGGTTTATACCATTCGACCTATGGATTTAGAGTTTTCTTTAATAAATATAGACAAATATGCGATGTGTAGTTGTAGGTTCGTCTCTATTGTGACTATTTGAACTATTTGAAATAGCAGTGGTCTTAACTTTTGAGGACTATGGTTGTATTATCGATTTGAACGATTTATATATATTATTATTTATATATTATATATATATATATTTTTTTCTTTTATCATTTAATATAAATTAATATTTATATTTATATTTATATTTATATTTATAAGTTGCAAGCGAACTATTATATCATATTCCTAGGGAAACTAATCCAAGCATAAAATATTTTGTTGCTAAAATAAATACCAATAATTCTGAGGAATTACTTTTCTTTATAGTATATACTAGTATATTATATATATTATTATCATATATATATAGATATTTATATATTATTATTTATTATATATATTTATTAATATATTATTAATATATATATATTATATTAATCTATTTTATAATAATATATGTATCTCTACGTTATACTCTCAGTCATCTTCATCTACTTTCTTATTTAATGCTTCCAAACCTCCACACAGTATTTACTTAACCTTGAATCATATATTGGTTTTTACTGTGTTTTAGTAAGGTTGCGATTTTTTGTTCAAATTTTTTGGACAATTGAATTTGAAGGATTATTCTAAATTTGTGAGAATGATTTATTGTTGCAACTTGCAACATTTAGTATTGATCACTAGATCAAAGGTTTCATAGAAAGTGTCACAAGAATTGTCATTACAAAGTAGGGAAAGTTGATTTTTATTGTACCTAATAACATTGGCTCGAAGTATACTGTTTCTCAATATTTTTTTTCAGAATATCTAGAGTTTATTAGTGTGTTTTCATATATTATGGTATTTCTTTTTACGTACGAAAAGTTTCAAGGGTGTAACCTTATTTAGTGTCGTGACCACAGTTATAGATGATTAATTTATGTTTTGTGTATAATATATATATAATTATATATTATATATATTATATATATAATATTTTATATATATCTATTATATATTATTATATTAATTATTAATTATATATATACTATATATATGCATCAGCTTCTAGAAGAGCCACAATCATATCTCAAAAAACTACAGCTACGGGGAAAGGAGAACAAAGCAGGAAACCTTTTGTTAAAATTTTGGCTACAAATGTAACAAATAAAAAAAATAAAAACCCTAAAAATTTTTTTTTTTGTTTTTCGGGGGGGGGAGTCGAGCCGGCGGGGAATAGGTATTATATATTTGTAAGTTATTCACGGCCAATTTAGAGTGGGCTCGACCGGGGACGGGACACAGGGGCGGACGTTTTCCATACCCCGTTAGGGGCGGAGGACCGCGACACCCAAATACAAAGAGCGGGGGTTCCAGAGACCTCCCCAGGAGGGGAATAGTCCTACCCCGTAGTTTCCCCGAAGGCCGAGAGACCCCGCATCTCTGCCATCGGTGCGGATACCCTTGGGGTTTCTTTAGTTAAAAAGAAAACAACGAAAAATATTACTAGAAGTCTATTAAATTTAACGGAGAAACCAATAATTAGCTGTCTACTCATATTTACTATAATTATTAAGGAATTAATTTTTTTTTTTTACATTCCGACCCTAAATGCCAGGATTCCAGAAATGTATTCTTTTCCCGGTAGCTGTTGTTAGTTTTGGATTGGATGACATTTTTGTTTTACTGACAATATATTATATATATTATATTTATAGTATATAATTATATATAATATTATATATAATTATTATATATAATTCTAATATAAATATATTATATTACTATACTATATTATATATAATATAGTATATATTATATATATACTATATATAGGCACTTTCCTTTTAAGGTGTCTACATAAAATGTTACTTATCGGAATATCGTTGACCTAATCGTCTAACCATACCTTGAGTGTTACTTAAACTCCATAGAGAAGAGAAAGTTGCCACATGTTGCTTTTTATATCATTTAATTTTTTATGTTAATTTTGTTTTTCATTTTTTTTTATTTATCTTTAGAAGGCTGAGCCGACGGTGGGACGAGTTTCGTCCCCCCCACGTCTCCCGCTGAGGCGAGGACCCTGCCTCTTTACATATGGCGATTTATTTGGGTATTCCTTTCGTGTAAAAAAAATAAAAAAACTTAGATCTTTTCATGTCGCTCATTTTGTCCTTGAAATAATCGAAAAAATCAGATTACCATCGCTCGTATCGAATATAATCGGTTACATCCTTTTTTAAAGCGAAAGTTCCGTTATTATATACTATATATATATATATATAGTATATACTACATATCTATACATTATATATATTAATATTACTAATATATATCGATGTCGGATGAGTTATCAGGTATTCGATATATATTTCGATATATCAGATAATCGAAGGTCAGTAAGGACTTAAGTCTTACCAAAATTGTTTTAAAATTAGTAAATTATATAATTTGTTATTGAATATTAAATACGTGGAATGGTGGTGAGTTTAATGTAAGAGCTTAAAAAAAATTTACACATGTGGGGTGGTACAAATAGATAAAGAGCTCATGGAGTCGCTTCTATCGCTAGCATGGATATTTGTTAAATGTGTATAATAGTCCGATTGGTGCGATTTCTGTATTCATATGGTGTACTTTGCCCGGTCTTTCGTTGTGTCCTCTGCGTGTCAGTTTTTCATCGCATTTCGCAATTTTGTATATATTTAATATTTTTGACACTTGGTCTTTATTCAAATTTAATAATACATATTCGAACTGTTAACTGCTGCTTCACCAAATGTAAAGTTTTTGAAACAATGCTTTTCCCGTTCCTTCAGAATAGTCTGATAAGAACCAGCATGCTTAAGGAATTGGATAGACTTTTACAGTAGCCTACCTTAATACTTGCTTCGATTTCACAACTAGTTAGTTATGTTTGCTTTTAATTTATTTACAACTTTTTCTATAATCCAAAGTATTAATTTATATATATAGTATATACTATATATATTATATATATTATTATAGATATATATATTATATTATATTATTAATATATTATATATATTTACTATATATATTAATAATATATCTTATATATATTAGTTATTATATATCTTATATATTATATATATGTACTATTATAATATATATATATGATATATATAATATATATAATATTATATTATTTAAATTATGTATAATATATTTTATTACTTATTTTTATAGATATTTATTATATATATATATTATTATATATAATAATACTATAATACTCTCAAGAGATTAATTAAGATAATTAATGAGAAATTAAAAGATCATAGGATAATGTGGTTGGGGTGCGAGATAATCTTGGAGTGATGAATTGGGAGATAATTGGAAATAATTTGGAGATTCAATTATGAGAGAGTAATTTGAGATAATTTGGAGTAATTTGGAGTAATTTGCGAGATATTTGGAGTAATTTGGAATAAATTGAGATAATTTGGAGATAATTTGGAGATAATTTGGAGATAATTTGAGGTAATTTGGAGATAATTTAGGAGATAATTTGGAGATAATTTGGAGATAATTTGAGATATTAAGAAGATATTAAGGATAATTTGGAGTTTGACGTAATTTGGAGAAATTGGGAGATATTTGGATATAATTTGGAGACTTAATTTGGAGGCTACGACTAATTTTGAGGCCACAACCAATTTGGAGACCGAGGTTTGGAGATAATTTGGATGATAATTGGAGATAATTTAGAGATAATTGGAGATAATTAGGAATAAATTACACCTTGCTGGTTTTGCCCATAATCGAGAGGAGGAGACACTATGGATTTTTCCTTTATGAATAGAACTTAAAATTGTCTGATTCTTTGTCCTGCACCTTATTCAAGCATTCAAGAGGCTATCAATATAGCCATATTATGCTTCTAATTCATTTTTTGGTGCGAGCTTTGGTAGTTTTTGAGTTTAACAGATTCTGGAAAATCAATATTTTTTAAAATCAATCGAGGTTTTGATATTTCTAGAAGCAACATTGCTTTAAATTTTACCTTCGAAAATCAGTAAGGTTATTATAAGTTTGGTTAATACAATTTTAAGATATATTACAATTACCTAACCAATCCTAATCGGCATACGATTTAAACAAATATTTTTTAGTTATGATTGCAGTGGGGCCGCCTCCGGCGCAGATCTTAGTATGTTACAAAGGGCCGAAAATTATAACTCCGATTATCGGAAAAATATCGATATCTGATAGAATTCAGACCCACAATGTATATATTATATATATATATTTTATTATATATATATTTATATATATCTATTATTATATTATATCTATAAATATATAGGACCTTGGTGTGTTATTACGACATCCGTCAGTTTGCCTTTTTTTCTTGTTGCGTTTTTTAGTATATTCTATGGTATATTCCTAACAGTCAATTTAAGGAGTGACGGACATGATTCAAATATGACCTGTTATGTTTACGCCTCCGTCAGTTTTAATTTTTTTCTTTTTTTTACTAAGGAAACCCAAGGCAGAGATGACAGTGGCAGGAGTCAGGGTCTCCTCGGCCTTCCGAGCAGGGGAACGGACAGGTAGGCTATTTCCCCTCGTAGGTCTCCGGAACCCCGGCTCTTTGATTTGGCTTGCGCGGGGCTCGTTCCGCCTCCCCTACGGGTTATGGGAAACGTCCCCCCCTCTGGTCCCTGTCGGCTTGAGCCCCAAATTTTTTTTTTTTTATTTTATTTCTTTTTTATTTATTTTTTTACTTTTTGGTTATAAAATTAACGCTGATCCAATATGTCATGTTTTCTGTAGTGTGTACTTTCAGATTATTCATTTATAATTTGTTTTTGCTTTTAATTTATAATTAGCCTTATACACTGACTTCAAGATATGCATTGTTTCTGTAAGTTGTCGTACTTTTCGAGATATTTTATTTTTTAAATTTGTATTGAATTAAATTGATTTTATATTATTAAAATATTTTCGAATTTCTGAATCATTCAACACCAACACCTATTCATTGTAGTATCAGTCTCTAAGGCAATATGTATAAAAAACACAGAAAAAAATCAAACTACGGAGTCTTAAACCATAAGGCCCTATATATAAGTACATATTGGTCAGCCCGAAGCATCACTGATGTACTAAAAACGTATAACAGCTACAGGAAATAAATAACATTTTTTGAGGAGACATTTTTATCCATGAATTAAAAAAAAAATAACGCTTTGAAAATTAAAAGTTAAAATGTTAATTTTATGAAATTACGGTTTTTTGAGCATACGAAGTAGCTCGAGTACACCGAGTGAGCCCGCAAAGCTTCTAAAGTTGGAATTTTTTTTAATAAAGGATATCCCCGGTACACAAGCGATGAAAGGTGGGGTTCTCGCCTACGGGGGACGACGGGGTGTCCCTCCGTCGGCTCGAACCCCCTAAAAGGATATAAAAAAAAATACTTCTCAAACTGTAAAATTACATTCTATTTGCGTACACTCCTTGCTTCGTGAGAGTAATGAGTGGTTCACGGCATAACCGTATCGCTTGCCAATCTCAGATTATCATAGTATTAAGGTGTGTGATAAAAACATTAGAAATAAATTAATTTTTTTACAGTTTTATAAAGAAATTGCTTGCTAAAATCAAAATGTTATTTTTTTCCTGTAGCTGTTATAATTTTTATTACATGCATGGATCCTTTCGTAGGCTGGCTTTAATATATTATTTATCTAATTATATATATATATATATTTATATATTATAATTATTATATATATATATATATATATATATATATTATATATATTATTATTATATATATCTACTATATTATATATTTCATATTATATATAATTATATATATATTATAATTTATATATACATTATTATAATATATATATTTATATATATATATATTACAGACTGTGACCCTGCACTCGTGCTATACGTGCTCAGCACGAGTTGACATTATAGACGATCGATTTTTGCAAATTTCAGTTTCGATAAAATTCTTTTTTTTTTTCGAGCAGTTGTCAAATAAATGAAATTTTATTACATAATATAATAAAAGATATGCAAATTGAACGAAAATGGTAGAATACGCTATTAATACGCTTATCCATTCAAAATGGCGCCGTCCGTGCCAAATCGAATGCGGAGATGTGTCTGTGAATTTAAAGTATAAATTGTTTAATCATGTTAAATGATATGGTTTAAATCTATACATAATAAATATATTTTAAAGGCATATTTGAAATAAACAATAAATAAAAAGAAAATGACTTAAATACTTAAGAATAATGAAGAAAGGAATTCTTTAATTATTAGTTAGTTAATCATGGATCCACTATAGAATTTTAGCTTTAAGGAAACGTTTTACTGAATAACTCAAATATTACTATATTATATATTATATTATATATGATATATATATTTAATATTATTTATATAGTATATATATATATATATTATTATATATATTATAGAGAGAGGGAGGAGAGAAGCAGAGGAGAACACACGAGTAGAACAAAGTTACTGGAGAAGCCCTGTTATATAGTTTTATATTATATATATATTAATATATGATTATTATATATAACTATATATATATATTATTATATTATATTATATACTATATATTTATTTTATATATAATATATATATTATAATATATATAATTTATAATATATATATATATAATATTATATTATTATTATATATTATAATACTAGTTACAATATATATATTTATTACATATTATATATATTATAATATTTATATTATTATATATATATATATTTATATTATATACTGTATTAACTATATTTTATTATTTATATATATCTGATGTATACTGAGCGCGACGCCCTTTTTTAGAGAAATTCAGAGTTCAACGATATAATTCGAGTAAGATATATTAATGTGGACGCTGTGGAACCAGGAGGGAAGCGAAAAACAGAATGGCCAGAAAGAGAGATTGGAAGAAGAAGGAAAGCCTAAAATTATATCTGAAAGAGAGAATCTGAAAGTCTGCCTCTAAAGTTGGTCCTGAAAGTATTTTCAGAGAAGAATTCTTTTGGTTAGAAGTAACCACTGTTACCAGTAACAACTTAAAGAATATATTTTTACGACTCTGGTTATAATGCAAAATTTTATTTAAATGCATTTAATCATTTCATAAATGAAGTATTGGATTGTTTATAAAGCATTTTTTAACAATTATCTTTTCATTTCAAAAATTGTTAAATTGTTCAAAATTTTTTCCTCTGGTGGCAAGGGCTGAAAACGATATCTTACCATATGTTCTTTTCGTGAATGGTGTGAGTATTTTTTGGTATTATCACCACCACACCACTTGCCACATGCAGAATTGTGAATTATGTTA
>JABUQX010135928.1:20000-23113 GCA_015478945.1 Trachelipus rathkii | reverse complement strand
ATATATAACCATATATTATAGGTTGAAATCACTTCAACAATCATATGATTAATGAACTTGCATTCATTAATCGAGGGGATGGATTAATAATTACTTTCAACGTAGTGCTTTATTTGACAATAGTGATACGGATAATTGGCAGATATGGATTTGATCAATTAAGTAAAGGAGGTAATTCTAATGCACAAATGTCGTTAGAAATTATGATAACACCATATAAAACTAACAAATAAAAATGGCAAGAATTCCTGATCTAAACGACCTATTGACAGGAGGTCGGACTTGATAACTCCGCATTGTGGGAGCGCTAGCAAAAGACTGATCACGAGTTAACCTGGCGGGGTCCCATCTTAGGCACTTTCCCGCCAATGCCAACTCTTTGTTTGGCGTCTCTTTCTTGGGGAAGAAAGAGATGCCAGACAATGGAGTTTAAATACAATGCATAAGATATAAAAGTTGGGAGGTTTCACCAGTGATTAAAGGGATATGCATGAGACCGGCAAATTAGCCTCTTACAGTTGCATACCTTCTAATGACAATGCATGCTAAATTCGTCTCACAAGGATTTCCCTTTTTTTTGAATGACTGTCTATATATTATCTCATTTATTTCTATGTTTTTATTTATATATATATATATATATATATTATATATATATATATATATATATATATATATATATATATATATATATATATATATATATATAATACATAAATATATATAAATATGAGTAACATATAAACTATTCTATTAATGGGTGGCAAAATCATTATCGGTTTCAGCTGGCAAACAAAGAAGAGATACACCATATGCAGGTTAGATTCGTGGTTTAAAATCACACCAACCAACGAAATAGCGAATTGCTTTATGGAATTTGCATTAAAAAGAACGAATTTTTGGATCTTTTGACTATCAGAATCCCTTCTCATAAGAAAACATAGACCGGATATTAACATCAAATATAACGAAATGTCCGACAATATAGACCAGATATTAACATCAAATATAACGAAATGTCCGGTCATATTTATATGAGAGAGAGAGAGAAGAAAAGAAAGAAAAAAGACAAACGGTTCTAAATTTATAATTTACATTTTATTTTCGTATATTTTAATAATAGGTGCAGCATTAAATCTTTGTATATTTTGTAATTAAATTATTATTTTAAATTTTTAGCTTCGTTAGTTTTAAAATAGTCATATCCCTGAAAATGTCCAACGTGATGGACGAAAGCTTGGAGATTGGTTTACAAGACGAAAACAATTTATTTTATTCAAAATGTCTTGAAAAAAAAGTTACCGAAAATGTTTAGAAGGCTTTTAGGAACAGAAAAATCTTGCACAAATTATTATTATTATTATTATTATTTTATTATTATTATTATTATATTTATTATTATTATTATTATTTATTATTATTATTATTATTTTTATTATTATATTATATTTGTCAATGGTCATTATGATCTTTAATTTATTTATCATATTATTATTGCATTATTATTAATATATAGTATTTGTTACCCTTATTATTGCTATAATATTATTTATTATTATATTATTATGATTTATATTATTATTAATTAATATTATTATTATTATTATTTATTATATTATTATATTATTATTATTATATTATTATTACTATTATTTTATTATTATAATATATATATATATATATAATATATATATATATATATATATATTTATATATTATATAAAATATATATATATATATATATATATAATATAATATATATATATAGTCTATATATATGTATATATATATCTTAAAGAATTATCCAATAAAACAGGTGGCTCAACACAGCAATTAAATTTATTTACAATGTCAGAACTGTGTGATCACAGAAACACGTCCTTCAGAAGCCATTTCCTGCTAATTTTATATTAAATTCGGTATTGCTCGATATTGTAAGGTAAATATGTAATATATTTCACAGAATAAACGATTTCAGTTCAAATCAATAAACTATTACTCTATATAATATATAAATATATTATAATATATATATATAAATAGACAATAATTATTTATACATAAGATTTCAATTAATATTATATATATATATATATATATATATATATATTACCTCAGGGGAATAGCCCTATTTCTAGGAGGGGAATTTCCTAGGTAATTCTATCTAGGATTTCCCGACTTAAGGAATCAAACTCGGGCCCTTGCCATGTGACTGTCGCTCTACCGATTGAGCCACGGGCATATATATACTAAATATATACTATTCTTCATATTTCTACATTTTATCTATATATATATTATTAATATATTATATATAATAATATATATATATAGGAGAGAGAGAGAGAAGAGAGAGAGAGATATGAGAGAGAGAGAGAGAGGAGAGAGAGAGAGGATTAGATTATTGATAAATAATTAAACGAAAAGCTGGTAAGCTGATCAATCTTTCATATTGGATTGATTGATAACGATGAATATCGAATGTAGTCATAAATTTGTTGATTTTGTCATCAGATTTTAATAGTAACGAATCTTTGATAGATTCTCCACGAATCCTAGAAAAAAACACACACACATAAATAATATATATATATATATATATATATATATATATATATATATATATATATATATATATATATTATATATATATATATATATATTATATATTATATAATATAATATACATATATATATATATTATGCCATTGGCGGCCCCAACATGAAGTATAATCGAACTAAGAGAATATTGCAATGGTGAAAACAATTGTGCCATTCTGTCTTTGAAATTTGCAATTCCAATTTCACACTTTTTTTTAATTAATTATAAAATTCTTGTCATAAAATATTATTCATTGTTTTTTGTGCATTCACCCACTACGATCAACATTTTCATTTCATGAGCAGAAAAAACGCAATACAAAATTTGCTATTTTATAAACCTTAGTCAATACAAGGATTTCAATAATCCATTTTACTCTTCTGGATAATTTCATGCTACTAACGTCAATAATTATATATATATATAATATATTACTTTAATATATATTAATAATATATATATATATATATAATATATATATAAATTTATAATATAATATATATATAATAAA
>JABUQX010135928.1:5000-15000 GCA_015478945.1 Trachelipus rathkii | reverse complement strand
ATTGTCGGTCTGTTTTGACACTACAGAAGCGAATACCGGAATTCACTGTTGTGCTTGTGCTATTGTCCAGAGCAAATTTGACTGTCATGTTCTTTTTCCTGGCTTGCAGATATCTTATGATGGAATTGATAATTAAATCAGTATTTGACTTGTTCATCAAATATTCTGTCACCTAAATTGTGCTGTTCGCTCGTTTCAATTAATAGTGGGAGTTCATTGACAAGAAGCAGGCTTCTCCGTTCAACGATAATGGTATAACCGATATCTTTCGAATGGAAATTATTTTGGAATTTTTTTTATCGTACCTGTGATAAAGAATGAGGATTTCTTAACGATATTTTGCATATTTTTCCATACCATTTTTTTAACGATTTCATTTTAGTACCTAAGATAGTTGTGAAAGAAATTTGAAAAAAAAATGAAAAACGAATAATTGCTCTAATGTTTACATTTTTCATTCGATCTGCATGAAATTTCCAGAAGAGATAAGATTGATGGAGTTACGCATCTTTTATTTCAGGTAATTTATTTTCTTCTTTTTGTATGTCCAGCCATTTTACCTCTATACACGGAAAGTCCAAATTTTCCCATTAAAAAGAAAAAACACTGGATTTCTTTCTTCTCTAAAAACTACATGCAGATTGAGTATAGAGTCTAAAAAATTAGAGCCACATATATATAAATCAAAACAATCTTAAAAAATCTACGGAGCTCCCAAACGATTTTGCAATCTGATTACAGCCGCGATAGGGTAAAGAACTGGACTCGGTATACCACAAAATATATACATTTTTTCAAATTATTAAAAGTTTTTAAAATATATGTCTATAGATATATATTATAATATATATATATATATATTATATATAATATAATTATATATATATGGGTAAAACTGAACATTTCGTCTGACCTTTGATATTCGAATATATCGATAAATATCGATATTGATTTCTTGATATATATAGTATATATATTATATATATATATATATATATAATATATATATATTATATATATATCTTATATATATATATATATATATATATATATATATATAATATTATATATATATATATATATATAATAAAATGTCCCAAATGGATCTTGAGATTTATAGAGTACGAATAGATTGTTGCGAATAAATGTCCCAAAAGTACTCATTTTTTGGATTTATTGTTTTTTGGGTATATCACTAACGAATACCCACGGGTTAGTCCGCCCCGAATTTCAAGAGTCGGGGTCTCTCGGGCTCTAGGTGGACTACGGGAGGGACTAATCCCCCCCTCCGGGGATGGTCTCCTGAAGAACCCCCGCTCCTTGGTCTTTGGGTGTCGCGGGGGTTCTCCGCCCCTCCCCTACGGGGGTATGAAACGTCCCCCCTTCCGTCCCCCATCGGCTCGAGCCCCCTAAAAGGGGTTAATACTCCATTTTAGGGGGCTCGAGCCGACACTGTGCCGTAAAAGTAGCCCTAAACTTTACTGATTCCACTGACTGCCAGTAAAACTATATATATATATATATATATATATATATATATATATATATATATATATATATATATAATATATATATATATTATATATCTTTCATAAAAATATATAAATATATATAACCTCACGCATATAGTTGTTACTAAAATCAACGTACATTGATACATTGATTACAAAATAAAATAATGCTAAAAAAACCTAGCAAACTCCAATCTTTTGCATAATCGTTATTTGCGTCACAGCAAATATCAAATTAGGTCGTATAAATCCATATTTAAAGTTAAGTAAATCACTGTCCAAAAAATTTACACTTAACTTAAACCATTCTAAAGCACAACTAAATATTGCAAAACCTTAAAAACACTACACTTATTATTCTAAATTTCATATATTTCCTAAATATATTCCACACATCCTGTCTCCACATTTTCTAAAAGAACAATGATTCCAATATGGCGAATTTAATAACATATTTCCCCGCATCGGTATCTTAGGTATAATCGATATACCTATATCGAATATCATTCTTAAACATAGAATTTTTTGGGGGGTCAGACGAATTTCTTCAGTTTAAGCCTATATATATATATATATATATTATATATACTTATATATATTATATATATATATATATATATATATAATATATATATATATATATATTTATTATATTATATATACTATATATAATATATATTATCAATTTGATATATTATATTATATATATATATATAATATTATGATTGCAACGGAGGCTGAAAATATTTTCCAAGCAAGAGACCGGAAGTCTCCGACTTGATTATATATATTATATATATATATATATATATAATAATATAATATTATATATATATATTATATATATAATATATATATTATATTATTATATATATATATATATATATATATATATATATATAGTATATATATATTAAGGTTTTCAAAGGTTTCATCTTTAGTCTAACATTTTTCCAAATTATTAAAAGTTTTTAAAGGATAAACATTTAGTTTTTTTCACTTTCTTTAAGTTTATTGCCGTTGTCTCTAGTCCCAAAGAATATAATTCAATAATTTTACAAAGCATTTTTTTCATTTATTTTCAAGGCAAAAAATGCTATGCATTACAATTTATTTTTATTATTTTGCCTCCTTTCCTGCAAGGTAATAAAATTTTAATATTTATTAAATTTAATAATCAAACAACCCAGAGAAGAACTTTCGTCCTGTTCAGTGGGACCCTCGAGAAAGGTTCCTTGGAAAGCAATAGCCTAACGGCTAAATCGCTGGCTGGCCAGGCCTATCGCTAGGCTGGCCAGACGTCCCGTATTTTGCGGGACTGTCCTGCATTTCACTATTTTTAGATCTTTTGTCCCGCAAAAAAATCTTTACCAAATGCGGGACATTGTAAAGTCCTGCATTGTGAAATGTAAGCCACAAAATTTATAGCAATCACTATTTGATTCACTACCAGACAAGTTTAAAACATTTTTTGAGCAGATTTTCAAAGGCGAGTACGTTCTGGTAACTCGCGGTAATATAGTCAGTCGCCAATCAGAGACACATTTCAGAAGTCAGAATATTCCATTTACAAATATTCTAAAAGTGCTAGAATTTTTTTTTATGTCTACCTGGATCAAATGCACCCACATAAAGGGTATTCTCAATGATGAAAAACAATTGGACAGAAGACAAAAGCAGGTTAAATATAAATACTTTAAAGGCTGCACTATTAACTACTTGCAATTATGAGATGGATTGCTTGCAATTTTTGGAGTACCTAAGTTCGAATACAAACCTCCTTCAAACCTATTCCAGTGACAAGTACAATTCTGGTTCAAATTAGGTAAGTAAATATTGATTTATTAGACTTATTAAGAGTTATTTCTTATTTACTACTATATTTGATTAAATTATTTTTGGTTATAATATATATAATATATGCTTGCCTATAGGCTATACAGGCTATACTGTATAATTTATAAAGTATAGCCTAGGCATGAAGATGACTGTCCCGCATTAGGCTGAAAAAAATCTGGACAGCCTATGCATGGTCTGATAATAAGTCGGATTAGTTCCATTACTATCAAAGCTTACTAGTAATGTACGAGGCTAGATTAATAAGCTCACATTCTCTCGCTCCAACCCAGTCTCGAACCTGGTCCCCTCGCTTGCGAGGCGAGTCCTCTACCTCTTAGCTAGGAACACTTCTTAATTTTTTTATTTAAAATTCCTTTTTGTTACGGATACACGAAATTCGAACCGGAGCATATATATATTAATATTATATATATATACATATATATAGATATATATATATAGTATATTATATTATATATATAATAATATATTATATATATTACATATATATATATATTTATATAAAAACTATACATAGAATATATATATATTATATATATATATATATATATATATATATATAGGGTGAAATTACGATAGGGAATCTTTGTGAGACAAAGCATGCATTGTCATTAGAAGGTAAGCAGCTGTAAGAGGCTAATTTGCCGGTCTCATGCTTACCTCTTTCAAATCCCGGGTGAAGCCTCCATACTTGTATACCGTATCTATTATTTAAAATTCAAATCTTTCGCGCTTCTTTCTTTACAAAGAAAGAAGACGCCAAACAAAGAGTTGGCATTGGCGGGAAGTGCCCAAGATGGGACACCGCCAAGCTGACTCCTGATCAGTCCTTTGATAGCGCTCCCACGATGAGGAGTTATCAAGTCCGACCTCCTGTTAACAGGTCATTTATAGGAATTCTTGCCATTTTTATTTGTTAGTTTTATGTTTGTGTTATCATATTTACTAACGACATTTGTGCATAGAATCACCTACTTATATAATTCACCAAATCCATATCTGTCAATTGTCCATATCACTATTGCAAAATAAAGCACTACGAGGAAAGTACTCTCAATTAACCCCCCCTGATTAATGACTGCAAGGTCATTAATCATCTGGATAGCCAAAGTGATTTTGGCCTAGACATCTGTGGTGACCCCGGAGTGACAATTAGGGGGCGAAGACCCCTAAAGTGACCCCTAAAACCCTTAATTTAGAGTCAGATAGTGCCTAAATTGCGAAAATTTCAAATTAATCGAAAAAAAAAAAAATCAGATACTTTCTCGTTATTTAAAAGTTCGAAAATATTGATATGTGATAAAAGTAAATAAATTAATTGAGTCGAAATTAAAAATAACGTGAAGAACAAGTTTCTTATTAATCTCATTTAAAATAAGAAAGAAAGTCGTTATTATAACATTCCGGTTAGCAACACAAAAACCGTTGCTACTTCAAAAATCTGAGAGTTCAAAATCAAGCTCTTAACATTAGGCTTAACTCAAACGCCTAAACAAGTGACTCAAAAACGACGCCAAAACCGAGTCAAGAACAACAGGCTATAGAAATGGTGTCAACAAAAACGAAATTAGGCCTTAAAACTAAGGCTAAACCCACTTTTAAAAGAGGGAAGAAAAGATCTCCAATCCCCCAACGAATTTCCCCCTCGCATGAGGAGGGAGGCCCATCTGTTTCGTCATCAGAGGCTGAGTTGAAAATCACGCCACCCGCTTCTCGCAAAACACTAAGCAAGTTTGCACACTCAATCATACTTCCAAATTTTCTTGAAAATGATGTACAAATTTGGCTGAAAGCGGTAAACAATCTTTTTAAGCTTTATAAAATAAAAAGTGACCAAGAAAAATTAAGATTAATAGCGCCAAAGCTCCCCATTCAGCTATTAGCCACGATCAAAATCCCAATCAAAAATAACACTTATAAAGAATTGGTGAAAACAATTAAAAGAACCACTCAATATCAAAAGAACAAAATACAAGTGACGTCACCCAAATAAAACTGCGTGCCAACGAACTCCCAAGTCAATTCCTCTCTCGTCTAAGGGAGACCATCGGTGAAGGAAACGCACAAAATCTCCTCAATAGAGAACCTACTTTGGTGAAAGAATTTTTTCTAAAAAGTCTACCTCCAGCGGTATATGAACATCTCCACAAAATCTCATCATGTGTAAGTATACACACCCTCGCATACATGGCAAACGCTTTGTACGAAATCGAAATTAGGAAAATAAAAAAAAGAAAAAAACAATGAACAGCCTCTGGCAACAACATCCTGCCAACACTCGAGATTTAGGCTGCGCGTTACAGGGAGAAACAAAAAGCAGGCTTCTCACCCAAGCTTCTCCAAACCCCTTTCCCCCCATCCAAAGAGTGGAAAAAAATTACTTTACAAAATTCAACGGCAAAACTTCGTAGTGCAAATAAATATTTTTCATAGGAAAAATTAAAAACACTTTAAATTTGAAATCAAATACTACTACTAATAATAATAATAATGATAATAATAAGGATAATAATAATAAAAATAATAATAATAATAATAATAATAATAATAATAATAATAATAATAATAATAATAATAATAATAATAATAATAATAATAATAATAATAATAATAATAATAATAATAATAATACTAAGAATAAAAATAAAAAGAAGAACAACAAAAACGATAGTGATAAAAATACAAACGATGGAAAATGACAAGAAAATGAAAAATTGTGAAATCCTATGTAAGGAAATTGTGATTCAAAGACACCCGTAAATCTCTGTAAAGGCATTGCATGCGCCCTCTTGTGTTAAAAATTGACAACTAAGATTTCGAGAGTAACAAAAATTTAAAAATAAAGCCAAAAACGGCAAAATGTTAATTAAAAGAGTTTCCAAAAATTGGTAAGGTGTTTTATCTTATATTTCTATTGTCTATTGTTGCATGTCAATTATCCATTTATTTCTATATATATATCCTTCGTCATTTTTTTTATTTTTTTTATTTTATTTTTTTATTTTTTTTTTTTTTTTTTTTTTTTTTTTTTTTTTTTTTTTTTTTTTTTTTTTTTTTTTTTTTTTGGCCAAAAAAGTTCAAACAGCCAAATGACTCCAACCGTTGAGTTGCCATCTAGCGCTATATAAAAAAAAATATGCAAACTGCTCAAAATATTATTTAGCAAAGATCAAAATAAATAAATAATAAATTTAAAATGAAAGTTACTTCCTAATTTAGTAATAAATTCAATTAAAAATTCATCAAAAATTGTTACAAAAATAAAAATGATAAATATATCAATCAAAATTTTCTTTAAAAGATGACTGTACATTCTGGCGAAGATCGCGCGGCAAACTTTTGAATAGGTTGTTCCGCTATCCCAGCTGACGAGTTGAAAATGGCGGAATGAGTTTAGGAAAAAGTTAAACCGTAAATATCTACGCTGGGCTGTATAAAGCCAATAAATAAATTTCAAAAAAAAAAAAAAAAAAAAAAAAAAAAAAAAAAAAAAAAAAAAAAGAGAGAGAAAGAAATTTGTGGAGGCAAGGGTATGAAGGCAGCTCTGATTCCGGATAAAGAGTAGCTGAATTGCCACGTCTCAAAGAATTTCAAAATCTTCTTTTTTTTTACAACAACATAGAAAAAGTAAACATCATCTTTTCCATCAATAATTAGTCATCCAAAAATAACTATTATGTTGAATGATTATGATCTTATTAAAAATTAAAAAGTTTCTTCGGTGATCAATGTATTTGCTGAAAATTAAACTGTAATTTATTTTTAAACGCTTTTTCAAAATGTGAAAGTTCGAGGAATGATGAACCCTCAGAACGATAGAAAATGGAATTGAAATAGGTTACTAAAATATTTCTAAAAATATATTGAATTTTTATATAGAGGAAAATAAACATTTTTTTAATATCATTTCCTAAATCAAATACATACAGTAAGTTATTCTATATTTTAGAGAAAATTATATATTTTTTTGTTTATATCAAAGATGATTAAAAATTTTATTAAAGAAAACATTTATCAAAGCAACAGAGCTAACGAGACTTGCTATAACTATATAATTGTTCATATAAAAGCTAGCGACGCGCACATTAGCGTAGGGTAAAAATGCAAATTTTAAACTGTATAGCGAAAGGTTCCTCGTAAAATTTATAAATATATAATTCAGATTATGTATGCCGCCTGATAATATTAAGACTCATTTTTCTTTTTTCAAACTTCTACTCTTGTAGACAAAAAATCTTTCTTATAATATTAAAATAATCAGAAAAATATTAAAAGTGTAAACATCCATGAACTAAAAAAAGAATGGCTCCCATGAGAAAAAAAAAGACATGCACTTCAGGAGGCAAAACTCTCTCTATTTACAAGGGCAAAATCGTTCCTTTAAAAACAAACCGAAAAACACGCTTTCTCTTACGAACACTGTGATTGGTCCTCCCATCCGCGAACGGGCCAATCAGAGCAAAGCTTCCAAACGATCTCCGACTGTAGCAACCAAAATCTCTCCTTATCTGTCACCTAGAAAGCGCCATCTATTGGGCAACAACAACAACAACAACAGTTCTCATACGAACACTGTGATTGGTCCTCCCATCCGCCAACTGACCAGTCAGAGCGAAGCTTCCAAACGACATTCAAATGGAGCATCCAAAATAGAACGGATAATAATACATAGGAAGAAAAAGGATAGGAATATCATTTTGATGATTACAATTCAAAGGAAGACTTGCAGATGTGAATTACTGAATCTTGAATGCATTTAAAGGTAAATCAAAGGTTAATACAAAGCTTACAGGACAGGTTCCTTAAAATTGCAGTTAAATGAATGAAGGGAACATTAATTTCGCCTCTGAGAGTGTGACATTGAAAGTAAGCTCAAGACGAGAACCGATTTGAACGACAAGAAAAAAAAGTTGGAAAATTGAAACAAAAATATAGAAGAAACAGGTATCCCGACGAAAATTACAATGTAATTGAAATGGTCGCTTTACGAGCTCTTATTTTTATGATATTTTCTTTCTCTTTCTATTTAGTGTTTCATATCCTTTCTTACCTCTTTCCTCCATTATGTTAATTATTAATCAGAAGGTTGGGTATTGAAAAAAAAAAAACTTGTAAAACTTACAGCTAACATTTTCATCAAGTTCTGCATTCTGTTTGTACTAGTCCCACGTCCGGATCTTACCAGTTCTTAGGTTGAAACTTACGATTAGGGAAATCTTTGTAAGACAAAGCATGCATTGTCATTAGGAGGTATGCAGCTGTAAGAGGCTAATTTGCCGGTCTCATGCTTACCTCTTTCAAATCTCTGGTGACGCCTACATACTTGTATACCGTATCTGTTATTTAAAATTCAAATCTTTCGCGCTTCTTTCTTTACAAAGAAAGAAGACGCCAAACAAAGAGCAAAGCTTGGCGGCAAGTGCCCACAAGGGAGAATGCCAAGCTAACTCGAGACAGTCCTTTGATAGCGCTCCCACGATGAGGAGTTGTCAAGTCCGACCTCCTGTTAACAGGTCATTTAGATTAGGAATTCGTGCCATTTCTATTTGTTAGCTTTATGTGTGTGTTATCATAATTTCTAACGACATTTTGTGCATAGAATTACCTCATTATTTAATTGATCAAATCCATCTCTGTCAATTGTCCGTATCACTATTGTTAAATAAAGCACTACGAGGAAAGTACTCTCAATTAACCCCCCTGATTAATGACTGCAAGGTCATTAATCATCTTGGATAGCAAAGTGATTTTGGCCCAATATATATATATTATAATATATATAATATATATATAATAATATATATATTATATATATATATATATATATATATATATATATATATATATATATATAAATATATTATATATATATTATATATTATATATATATAATATGAAATTTTCAATTTATAGAACAGATGTCTTTATCAATTTTGCTTTTTCATAGAGATATTAAAATCAAATTGAAGCAAAACGAAACATTCGAATCTCTTTTGCAGCATTTATCGCGATTCCCTCAAGATTTTCTTTTGAGATGTATACGTTTCATTAAAATTAATATATATATTATATATATATATATAATATATATATATATATATATATATATATATATATCAAGATTTTCTTTTTGCGTATATATACGTTTATATATATATATATATATATATAATAAATAGCCTGAATTTGTTTACTGGAGAGCATAAACCTTTTCTAGGTGGTTCCGATATTGACGGTACTAAGCTATTTTTTTTAAATTTTTTATTTTTTGGGGGCATGTTTCTACGGCAGGTTTTCTAATTTCCTATGTTCATTTTTTACAAATACCTTTTTTCCGGACGTTTCGAATATAATGTAAGCCAATTTAATAGCTCCTTTGTTCATCTATCAAAATTTCTTTCTGCTCAATGACCCGCCATTCTTCATTTCTGTTGTTTGACTGACTGTTAAGTGGGTTAATTTTGTTCACCATCTTATGTTTTTAAACAACACTGGAAGTAAGTTTATTTTTTATTAACTTTTTCTTATCCTTTTTTATACAGAATAATAACAATGGCAATAGTATATTTGTCAAGGAATTTGAGTTCTTGTAAGCATCATCATCGGGTGACTTGTTTCTTTTCATGTAT
>JABUQX010135927.1:37500-38563 GCA_015478945.1 Trachelipus rathkii | reverse complement strand
AACTGATTTTGCGTTGAAGATGTTGGAAGTATGTGATGAATGTTAAATTTGAACAAAAAAGATAGCTTTTTATCACTAAATATGTTGTTTAAAACAAATTAAGTTAGTGGGGTTGGATGGAGAGGGAAGGTGATAAGGAAGTGGGTAGAATTAAGAGTGAGAAGTTAAGTGAACAAGGTAATAAGGAAAGGTATTTAAGGGCACTTGCAAATAAATCACTTGAATGTGAACAAGATGAAACTGAACAAATATGGAAGCAAAGACTGAAGGTATGGTGCGACAAATGCACTGGAAACAGAAAAGTAGTAGAAGAATATGACGCAAGTCGAAAAGAAAGCCCAGCCTTACCGCCCAATTTATACCCTTTAGTGAGAACTCGCCGCAGTCAGAAAAATCCACCCTAAAGCTTCACGGGGCCGCGACGGACCCTCACTATGGCATCTCGTCAATGTAGGGTCATCCCTTGGCCCAGGTAGACCACAACCATACCCCTCACAAAGCCCAGCCATTCACTCTTATTATGCACCTTTCTTCTCGTCTCTGCCAAACTCACATTCCTCTGCTCCAGGCATTCCTTTACTGACTCAATCCACTTTTTCTTCGGTCTCCATATGGTCGATTCCCAGGACACTCACCACTATACATCCGCTAAACCAAACGACTATCATCCATCCTTTCCACATGACCACGCCATCTCAATGTACTTTCATTTATTCTCTCATTTATTCCTTTCTTCACACCACACAACTCCCTAATACGTTCATTCCTCATTTTATCAATTCTTCTCACCTAACACGCCCCTAAGAAACTATAATATATATATATATATATATATATATATATATATATATATATATATATATATATATATATATATATATATATATATATATATATATATATATATATATATATATATATATATATATATATATATATATTAAGTCTCACATATCGTGAAACATCTACCATATATAGCACTTTTCACGTTGCAATATCCAGCAAGGAGTGTTATTGAAACCCGCCTAACCTAACGAATCAACTAGATGATTTTGCACCTAAT
>JABUQX010135927.1:0-27500 GCA_015478945.1 Trachelipus rathkii | reverse complement strand
AAAACTGTTTGGTAGCGTCGGCGTGGTGACCAGGCCCACCTTTTTCAGAGGGGTGATTCGGTCCACTCTAAATAAATAAATAAAAAAAATTTTTTTTTTTTTTTTTGCTCATTTAATAGCCACGACTTAGTACTACAAGTTTTATTTAGGTTATCTTTAATTCTAGAGAGTTCTTATATTTTTAAAAAATATAATAAATTTGGGTATAAAATGGCCTTCAATAGAATTTCACTTTTGAAAAATGTGAGTTTTTTTAACTTTGTTATAAAATGAAAAATTGTGGATGGATTTTAATTATTTTTTCAGTGTATACACTTGAGTATGTTAGCTTTAAATTGGCAAAGTAAATTTTTGTTCCAAACAATACTATTGGCTAAATGACGGGGCCTAACTTGGTCCGATTCACCCTGCCGTAAAAATTGATGATGGGGTGAATCAGACCACCATTGGTTTTCTTATTTTATTATTATTATTATTGACATTTATATTATGCATAGCTAATTTTAATATAATAAATAGTTACTTATATTAAGTAAAAATTAAAATAAAAAGTGGAATTTATATGAAAAATACGAATTTCAAAAAGTGTTAAAATTTCTCACGAGAGGGGTGAATTTTGTGCCACCACATTTTTATTCTTATTTTATGTATCATTATTGACATTTATATTACTTATTACTAATTTTAATATGATAAATAATTATTATATTAAGTAAAAATTAAAATAAAAAATTGAATTTATACATAAAAGAGGAATTTAAACAGATGGCCCGATTCACCCCTCAAGGGTGGTCCGATTCACCCCTCCAAGGTGAGTCTGAATGAGCTTTATTTAAACTTTAATAAACTATTATTATTAGAATTACATCATTATTTTTTTGTGTGCTTATTACCTACTATATGGCCCAGATTTTCAGAAGAAAAAAAATTCCAAAAAGTGCATTAGGGGAAAGTCGGGAGACGAAGTTAGACCTAAAGTGGTCCAAGTCACCCCGTCTGACGCTATACAAAAAATTTATTTAAACAAAATATATGGGTTTCTTCCCCAATTATATATACATGCTCTGAAAATTTTGTAATAATCGGATATATAATAAAAATGTTGAGAGATTTTCCTTTTTTTTTTTTTTTTAAAAAAAATCAAATAGCTATATATATATATAACTTTTTTATTGTTCATCTGATTAGGATTAAACTTTTACAGCTTGTAGAAATTGGCAAGATACACATTTTTTTATTTAGTTAAATTTGTTGTATATACAACAGTTTTGCCACTACTCACAGTTCAACTTCTTGACCTGTTACTCAATTATTTTTTTTTTTTTTCTTTTACTTTGAGCTGCTATTTCAGGGTATAACAAAAAATCCAAACACTATTTTATATATATATATATATACATACTTTTCTTTTTTTTGTTTTCAAATTTATATAGGTACATTGCACTGCATTTTGATGTATGGTTCATGCAAATATAATAACTTTTGGTATGTATCAGATAACTTTTTATATTAGGAAGAAAAAAAAATTGAAATTTTGGAAATCAAAATAAAAAAATTTCCCATATATTGCTGCAATTTTTGAGTTATTTCAAAAACATATGTGTATGGCAAGTATTTTAGTGAAAACCGCTTGCAAAAATCTTTTGCAGTTCAGCAGAAATTCATTGTCAAAAATTGCTGCAAAAAATGTGGATTCATGACATTTGGGAAGAAATTACACAATTAGCTACTTTTAAATTACTGCTTATAATTACACCTCTTTTTCTTGGTTCACAGACTCAAGCCAATCCCCATTCATATTGCAGTTAAAACTTTTGTTTGAGTAACCTAGGTGAAGAACCTTATGCTTTTTACTATTAAAATTCATTTGCCGCTTATCTACCCACCCAAGAAGTTTGTCAAGATTATTTTGAATCTTTATACAGTTCATCACTATTTCTTAGACATAGCCATTTTGGCATCATCTGAAACCTTTCAAACCTTACATTTAAGTTCCTGGTCTAAATCATTTATATGTATGAGGAACAATAGTGGCTCCAGCACTGAACCCTGTGGGACATTACTCTTCACTATTTCCCATGATGACTTATTGCCATTTAGTTGTACACACTGTTTTCTATTCCACAATCACTCTTAATCCAACCAAGTACCACTCCACCTATACCACATTTCAATAACTTTTTCATCAGCCTTATGTGGGGGAACCATATCAAAAGCATTGCTGATATATAGTCGTCCCTTGCAGAATGTGCAGGTTAGGTTCCTGACCCCTGCATTATATGTGACATCACAAATATATAACTTTAACCCCCCTGAAAAATCAATAATTTTAAAATTTTTACCTTTGTATATGGTGAATAAAATAGCTGAAGTATTTTATTATCATTAATAATAACTGAATAAATTTGCAGATATAATGTTATTTACAGTACAATAAATAAACATATTTTATTTATTAGTTAATTAGTAGGATATTTATTATATTAAAGTATTGTACTGTACATATCTTAAACTGAACAAAAAGATTTTTTAAATTTAAAAAATATACAATGTATAAATCTTTATAAATTTGGAGATAAATTTTTTTGTTATTTATTTATATAATTGAATAGCCTAAGTACTGTAATATCAATCTTATTTTAACAATTTTAATTTTATTTTTGCAATTTTAACTTTTCTTTTCTTTATCTTTTTACCAACCGCAGTATAGCAAGACCGAATTCTATGGGGGAAGACTGTAATATCAACTGGATTTCCTCAGTCAATGCAGTCAGTAATGTATTCTATAAATTCTAAAAGGTTTGTCTGACATGACCTACCCTTTCTAAAACCATGCTGGGAGATGTAATATCTTGTTATCTTCCAAATATTTCTCTATATGGCCTTTCAGTAACTTTCCAAAACTTTTATGACCAGAGTTGTTAAGCTAACTGACCTATAATTTTCCAAATCTTCCTTAGTACCTACCTTTTTTGTAAATTGGCACAACATATGATGTTTTCCAGTCATCTGGTACCTCACCAAATATTATAGATCGCTTAAAAATCAAATACAGTGCCTTTGGAATGCTGCTACTACCATCCTTCAGAATTTTACCATATAGCTATACCATCAGGACCTGCAGCTTTTTTTTTAACCTCAAATTCAAATTCTGTAAGTCTATTTATTACAGGCATACCAGAACTATTAGTCTCTAAACTATTATCCAATCTTTTCTCAATAAACATTGACGCAAACTAAGGATTAAAAATGTTGCAGCTTCTTATCTGAACTCACTAAATTTTCATCAATTTTAATTTGACCAATTATATTTAAATTTAAGAAAGCTAAAAAACTTCTTCAGGTCTTTATTACAATTCCTTGCTAAATTAATTTCTGCCTCTCTCTTTGCCATTCTTATTGAATGGTTAATTTCATTTCTATTTTTCCTATAATTTTTTAAATCATCCTACCCATTACATTACTACCTTTGAATATTTTAAAACATCTGAACTTTTCGTTAATTTTCTCTTATCTCTCTTCCATCAAACAGGTTTTCTCTTCACCACCCTAATGGGTTTATAAAACATACTGACTATTCATGAAAATTTGTTTAAAATGTTCCCACATGATAAAACAGTTTTGGTCAATTGTACTAAGCATGTCTCAAATTTGGTAAAATTGCCATTTTGGAAATCTAAGATCTTTTCCTTATTAACTTGCAATTTGGGCCCAGATATCACATTCATGTTAAATCTAATTATATTATGGTCCCTAATTCCTAAATTCTCCTCAACTCTAGCTTCATCTACCATACTTTAATAGTCAGTTAATATTAAGTCTAACAGTGCATTGTGTCTTGAAGGTTCATGAACCATCTGGCTCAAAAAGTTGTATAGTATACAATTTATAAATACAAGAACTACTATGGTCTATATTAAACAAGGAATCCCATTGAATGCCAGGAAAATTAAAATCACCAATTATACTTTTTCTTTATTGTGGCATGCTGTCTCGATTTCATTCAACATTTCCACATCTAATTCTTGACTCTGGCCAGGAGGTCTATAAAATGTCCCTAGACTCCCTACTCAGTATGACTTATTGTACATAAGGAAATCTACTCACACAGATTCAACATCATGATTAGTTTTAATGTTAGTCATTAAAACAGATTGAGTTTTGCTTTTAATATAAAGCGCCACATAAACATCCATCTTTCCTTACACTGATATAAATAAAGTGAATATTGGTCTTTCATATTCCTGAAAGGAGTCTCTCTCTATACTTATGCAAATAATGCCTAGATTCTCCTTGATGGTATAACTAATCAGCTCATCTTTTTTATTTTTAAGGCTATGAACATTTGTGTAAAAGCATTTAATATTTGAAATGCTGTTACTTTTATTGCTATCATCTTTATTCAAGCCTGTAATAATGCTAGTTTTATATATCTCATCACTATTAGTTACCATTGCAATAATTATTCATATCAAGATTTATCTCATCACCCCTAATTTTACCTAGTTTTTTGATAGGCAAGTCTCCAAACTGGTATTGAAATTTCAACACCTTTACGACTCAAGTGAACTCCATCTACTGCAAAAAGATCTTCATCCAGAAATTCTCTCCACAAATCCAAAAACCCAGTATTTTCTGAAAAACAATTTCCTAACCCTTTCATTTACACTTAAAACCCTACTTCCCCAATCCTGACCCGAACCTAACCTTGGTAAAATTTCACAAATCATGCACCTTCTTTCCCTATCTTTCATCTTCTGAATCAACCTCCTATAATTGGCTATTAATTCTTCTGACCTATGTCCTATATCATTTGTACCCACATGCACAATCACATTTGTAAACTCATTCTCTCTATCTATCCTATCCATGATATCATTCACTCTGGCACCTGGATAACACACCCTCAATCATTTCTTTCTATCCGGATTTTGAAAATCTTATCTAGGTATCATATCACAGAGTCCCCAATTAGCAATGTCTCAGCCCTCCCTTTAGAAAACTCAACATTACCATTATTGCAGGCAGCAGGTCACAGGCTGACTGACTTTCAAGATCCTAATCTTGTTATTAATATTATCTACAACTTTCCATTCATCTGCAGATCTATTTACTACTTTAGCCTTTTCCCTCACATCTTTCTGCCAAGGTGAATCACTAGTCCTCTCTACCCTTGTATCCCACTCCCTTCTCACCCCTACTAACTTTTTTCCTAACACTTCCCTCCTTTCACAACTTAAATACCAAATCATTCATTCAATTGATTCACATTTTTATTCGGCCTTGCAATCTCCTTCCTTAATAATACATTCTATAAAGTAAATGATTACCGTTAAAAATTTAAACAAGCTTGAATCTAGCTTAGCCTAGGCCATAGGCTGTCGGCTATATAAAAATTATAAAGTAAGGCAAACTTTAGCCTATGGCTTGGTAAACTAAATTTAATTTAAATTATTAAAAAATTAATATAACAATTATTCATGACTGTAATTAATATAGAAAAATAATCTAATTATCCAAATAAAACTACAAATATATATACAGAATATAGTAAATCTCTTATTAATAGTCGAGTTGAGTTCAATCTAAAAAGATCAGTATTTTTTTAAAACTACTCGATAGTTAATCAATGTTTTGAAATAGGTATGAATCACCGCTGCCACATATTAATAAAAAATTGCCAAAATTACGATATATTTATAAGGAACTTTATTCAGTATTTTCACAAAGGCTATTATATATTTCTTTATTCAAAAAATAAGTAAGGTTATAAGTTTTATTAAGTAGACAGATTTTGTGTTTACTTTACATAACTTGTCATAACCTAAACTGAATTTGAACCTTATGAGTTTCATGGCACAGACAAATAAGCTTTTTTATTTACTTTTTTTCAAATATTGTTAGCATATGTTACTAGCAATTAATTAAGATGCTGATGAGAAAGATATGAAATGTGAAAGTATTAAAAATTTAATAAAGTAAACAAAAACGCTCATTTTGCATGAAAGAAAATGGGGTAATAGTAGTGCAGAGGGGCTTTACCCCCTAATTTTTATAAAAATCACTGACTCTAAAAAAAATAAAAATGAAGAATAAAAAAAAAAAATGTGGTAGTCTCTTTAAGAAAAAAGTTACAGTCTCTCAAAGTTGTTAAAACTCCCATAGAATTCTTATAAAAAAAAAAAAGAAAAAAAATGTAAATTTATATCATATAGGCTACTCAAAAAAAAATAATGAAGCATTTAAAAATAAAAAAATGATTTAAGTCTTTACGAAAAAAAAGTTACAGCCTCTAAAAGTTGAAAATTTTCCAATAGGCTTTCTTATAAAAAAAATTAGTGGGCCTCGAGCTTGTTTTAGGGCCATCCTAGTTAAGGTTGTGATAAGATTTGTTAAGTATACATAGATTTTCTCTGTGTATCCCTAACTAAACATATCATAACCTGAACTAGAGGGCCTGAAATGAGACCTAACCTGGATGGATCATGATTTTTTAGCAGGCCAACCTTAGTTAAGGTAGTGATTAAAATCTTGTAATGATTAAAAAAATCAACCAAGTCATACCATAGATCATTTCTCTGTAGTTCCCTAACTAAAATATCAATACCTCGAACTAGAGGGCCTGAAATGAGACCCCACAAACCATACAACCAACTGGAATGGATCAACAAAGAAAAAAGTCTATAAGAGTTTTAACAACTTTGAGAGGGTGCTTTGTGGATTTGCATGAGCATGTTTGGGTAGTGGGTTGACTGGACATCTCGATCTAGTATCATCATGGTTGCTAGTATGTCTTCAAAGAAGTTAGAGCCTTGTTAGGTCTTGAGACTTTTTTTTCCTAAAGCAGAGAACCACCACATTTTTTGAAATTAATTTTCTTTATTCCTACATATTATTTTTTATAGAAAGTTATAATCCTATATTTTTTCATCCAAAATTTAGAGTGAAGCCCCTCTGGCGCCACACTAAATAACCAAAATTGGAGATATATAATAGTACTAATGCTGTGGAAACAAAGAATTCTTCAAGGTAGGGTAAAAATTAGTTTTTGCATACTTATCTGCACCATGAATCTCATTTAATGACCCCAAGTTTAAAAAAAAAATCTAAGGAAAGTAAAGTACTCTTTATCGATGATATTGGCAGTGTGCCTAAACCAATGTGACTGTATAGATCGAATTTATTTTAAAAAAATTATGCCATTATATCACAAAATAATATCAATATTAGTCCCACTGAGTGCAACACAAACTCACGCCTCCTACCATCTCCTAAAACTGCTGTCTAGTAGTGGTTACCGAGGAGGCACAGGGAAGCAAAATAAGAAGAGCACAAATGCCATTCTTGATATGGAAAGCTCATTTAGTAATACAGATCATTACATTATTTGATGACGATAAATGCCAATTAGGAACGATACTGTGAGGTAACACCTATATACTGCAACCTCATATTAAGAAGCGCCTGAGGAATGACCAAGGTATATGGCATGACCGTATTGGGAACGACAGACACAAAAAGCCCGCTCCCGTACCCATTAGTATATCTGACTAAGCAAAATGTGGGGTTTCTGTACCGCAAGTTAGCCCTCTACTCCTAAGGCCTTTTTAAACATAGCATGTTATGACTACAACAGTTTTTTCTTTATTTTTTATCAATTTATCATGCTCTTCATCTGCTTGGACATCAACACTACTGCCAATCACTAAAGCTTCTAGTGAAGCAAGCATGTACTTTAGCTATAGCTTTGCCCACAATGGTAATTGCAAATATTAGTGCAGAGGGGCGTCACCCCGATTTTTATAAATACAATCCCCACTATATAGCTCACCCTCTAACAGCAATTAATACAAGCAATGGTGATAAACAAACAAGTGGCACTCGCGCTCTCTATTAGGAAAAAAAGCCTTACGAGCATTGCAAACTTGTTCCAAAACTGCCCATAGGATTTTCTTATATTGGGCTGCCATATTGTCCACATTATCAAGAATATCAGCAAGAATTTTAAAAAAATATAGCCCAACAAATATATTATAAACTTCATTTATGTATTAAATTCTAAGAAAACATATATATATATGTAGTCTATACCTACATGTATATATATGATATATAATGTCCCCTAATATATATATCATATATATAATATATAAATAATATAATATATATATATATATAAACAAATTTCTTCTTTTAGGGGTCTGGGGCCATTGGGGAACAAAGTCCTCCCCATCAATCCACCAGCGTCCAGCGCCGACAGACCACGACTCCTGTGCATCTTTACGGTTTCACTTGCATGGGGTATTTCTTCTAGTAAAAGAAAAAAATATATTCACATAAGAAGATATAAAAACTCCCTTTATTCCCAATCGTTCTTACAATTTATTTTTTTTTTTTTTTAACTAAACATAAAAATACCCACGGGTAAACTGCAAAGATGCAAAGAGTCAGGGTCTGTTGGCCTACTGGTGGACGATGGGGGACAATGTCCACCCCTCTGTCCCCTAACATGGTGCGCCACCAAACACACACCCCAAAGAAAACACTACTATAAGAACAAAATACCTATGGGAGTTTTAAACAATAAAATTAGAGCCCAACTCGTAATCAGTTATTAACACTAACGACAGAGTGAGATACTTCATTATCACAGATTACTCATATTAAGACTCCGGGTACTATTCCTGTGAATTTTTAGATCAAAATTCAAAACCCTTTTTGGTAAACAATATCCAGTATAACTTGATATCCATTAAAGTAGAGTTGTGCCGTATCTAAAATATTAAAGTTCTTGAAAAGCCCTAAGTGTGCTTGTGGCATCCCATATGCATGCACCATAGCATATTTGTGGAATTGGTCTCTATTAGACGTTGACTGGAGAGTCTCGACTGGCCATGTGACTTCTTACTTTTAAGAAACATTAGGAATATAGAGACAGTTAAAAAAAGGCCACATGGGCCTATCGAGAACAAAAAAAACCAAAAAAAAGACACGAAACACAAAAAGAAACATGGGTAAGACTGCCCCTATATTCAAATGATTCCGATAGCTATCCAAACACTAGACCTAGTCGAACATTCAACTAAAAATAAAATGTAAACCAGAAACTACTTATCCGAAAAAAATAAACAAAACCAAAAAATTTACCATTATGTAAGAGTGCTCTAAACAGAATTTTAAATAAAAATCACAGCATTAAAGACTCTAAAAAAAAAAATAGTAATGAGAATAAAGAAGAAAAAGATAATTTAATATATGAACTCCTCACACTTCGAAGAAAAAAAAAAAAGTATTACAAAAATAATTTTAATAACGATGGTTAAAAAAAAAAAAACCCATACTAAACAAAGTAACTCTCCGCCTTAATTACAAAAAACCAAATCGAAAATTTTTTTTTTTTTGACCCCAAAAATACTTGAATGACCTCTAACAATAAAATAATAATGGAAGAATAGTAACACGAATAAAAAGCCAAGTCTCTTTAGGAAAAAAGTTTACAGCCTCTCAAGCTTTAAACTTTCCCATAGACTTTGCTTATAAAAAAATTAGTGGGCCTTCGTGCCTCGTTTCGTTAGGGGCCATCCCTAAAGTTCAGGTTGATAAGATTTGTTATTTACATAGATTTCTCTGTGTTAATAACCTAACAAAACTTATATAACCTGACTTAGAGGGGCCTGAAATGAGAACCTAACTGGATCGATACAATATTGAACAAGTCTATGTAGATTTTTAACAACTTTTGGAGATGCTGAAACTTTTTTTCCTAAAGAGAGCGACAAATTAATTTTTTTTTTTTCTTCATTACTATTTTTTTAGAGTCTATGCTGTGATTTTTATAAAAATCTGTTTAGAGGCAGTTATTGGAAATAATTACCATAATCACAAAAATAACTATACAAAATTTCTAAAAACCAGTTAGATTTATTGAAATTCACTAGCAAATTCAGATTATAGTAGTAAATTGGGAGAGCAAAAAGAAACACACCCTCTCTCAATGGCCACAAAACTAAAAAGTCTGAATTAAATATAATCAAAAAACTAAAGTCTACCAAAGTTAAACATTACGAAACTTAAATATGACTAAAAAAGCACTTCACTGTCCTTCAACTTTTTAGTTTCATGTTCACAACATAACATCATAGTGTATTAATAATATATATTTGATAACATGTATTCACAGATAATTATTAATACACTATGATGTATTCATGCTCAGAGTTGCCAGATTGGGCTACAAGTAGTCGATTGATTGGACGAAGGCGCGACAAAAACTTAATCATAACATATAACTACTGTAATTTACAACTAGAACCTTGACATATACTATAAATAACAAACTCAATAAAAATAAAATTATAAAATATCATATATATAATTATATAACTAATAATATACATAATAACACCTTATACCTATATATATATATAATATATAATAATATACTATTATTATAATATATTACTATAATAATATTATATATATATATATATATAATATTACTATATATATACTAATATATATAACATAATATATATATATATACTATATATATATATATATATATATATATATATATATTAAATATAATACTAAATATATCCCATATAGGACCTTAGGTATTTTCGCGGCAACTTTTCACCTTTTACCTAACTACCAAACCACTTAACAAAATATCCATCGAGACGAGTTGATTTTTTAATTAAGAGAAACTAAGTATCACATATTTTAAGTCTTTTACAATTATTATTTAAGCTAAAACCAAAAACCAAAAGCTAAGGTTCTTTACATATATATATTCCCTAAAAATTATATTTTTGATAAGCTTACATTTCATTTTTTAATCCCGATAGGGGACTTCGGCCCCACCCTCTATATCATTCTAAACTCCTTCGGTCTCCTGATACGCAGATGGAACCCTTCTCTCTACTGCGTTCAGAGGGGTCCGCGGTTGTATTTTTTTTTTCGATCGTTCATTTTCGCAGCTCGTCTACTAATCGAATTAAATAAATGAAGAATTAAAAATTGTGGAAATTAGTGAAAAAAAAATCAAACTGACTTTAAAACTATTCTAAGTGATAAATATATCGATACTGACTTTAAATACTAATTCTAATAATATAATAAATAATATAATAAATCTAATAATAATAATAAACTAATATAGTATAATAATAATAATAATAATAATAAATAAATAAAAACTTACAAAAAATTGCAACGAAAAAACAATTATTAAAAGTATATATATATATATATATAATATATATATTAACATAATATATATACTATATATTATATATATATTATATATATGCTCTATATTTATAATGCTACAACTAACATATTATATGCCATAGTATTATACACACTTTAAACTATATATGTAATATTTATATAAGAATCATTTAAAAATATATATACTATATATATATATATATATATATAAATTATATATCTACTTTCAAACCAAATTGGCTACTTATGAAATGACTGTGTGCTACTTTCTATGAAAACATTCTGGCAACCCTGTTCATATTGAATATCGATAGTTTGAAACAATTTCATCGTATCATTCAACATTTCAAACATACATCACATGAAAGAAAATCGCAATTATAGCATTAGGAAATTTTTTTTAAAGTAGATGAACCATACTAGAAAATAAGAACATTGTTAGGGTAAGAGAGAATGCAAATTCAGTTCAAAGTAACAAGAACTTATAAAAACTCCCACACCCCATTCATAAGTTTATGCAAGCAATAAGTTTTAAAAGATAAATTATTAAAATGAAGTCAAATTAAATTAAAATTAAAAATATTGATTGTGAAATGTTTGACTCTCTGAATGAAATTCCAAAATTTGAATTTAATAATTGTATTTTCTGCTAAAATGGAGATCTCATAAACAGAAACATTTTTTTTTTCATTTTGATTTTTTTTTCCTTTGGGAATAAAATGAATTTTATTTATATGAAATAATTAAAAATTATGAACGTTTTGCAATATCTTGTATATTTTAAGTGATGTTTTAAAAACAGAACAAAGTTCAACAAACCATAACAATAACTAATTGACCAATAGTTTATTTTTTTTCAATAGACTATATTTTTTCCACAGTTAATCGAGCCCTATATCGATCCCACTTTTTCCTTAAAATTTCCAACAATGAATGAACGTTCTCAAACGTTATTATTTCTCTTTCAATTTCATGTAAAAATGTTGCAATGCCAATAGTGCTTTGGTGCCAGATCTAGCATTTTAATACTTTTTGAAGTTCCGAAATATCGACACCGTTATACCAAAATTTATATACTTACCAAACCCTCATACCAAAAATAATCTAATCATACCTGGCGTAGCACTTACCAAGTTTACTCTATATATAGGGGAAACTTTGGTTATACCCACAGCAAATAATAATAATAATAATAATAAATTAATAATAATTAGATGTAATAATCAAATAATCAAAACATAATAATAATAAGTAATGAAATAATTACAATGTCACAATAAAGGTACGTGTCTTACTACTAGCTAGTGGCTATCCTACTACGTTACCCTACAACAACTACTACTACTGCTACTCTACTAACTAACGTGATGGCTAACTTACTGACCTGCACTACTACTACTATCTACTACTACTACTCCACAGTATAAATATAACTTCTACCATGCGTACTCACTACTAAAATAATATAATAATAATAATAATAAAATAAATAATAATAATAATAATTAATATAATGAATAATACAATAAATAATATTGTGACCAGTAACTTGCCACACTAGCACTGACTCTAACTCTTACTACCTAAACATATAAATACTTACAATAATTAATAATAATAATAATAATATAATCAATAATAAATTAATAACTAATAATATTAATTAAATAAATAAAAAATAATATAAAATAATATAATAATAATAAATAATAGTTAATAATATTATGAATATATAATAATGCGTTGGACCTTATTAAAACTACTACTACAAATAATAAAAGTGGATTTTATAAACTATATATAATATAGATAATAAATATAATTAATAAAATATAATAATAAATAATAATAGATAACAATATAATAATCCATTGTTAAAATGACCCAATGTCCAGATTTTCGTGAAACTTACATTAATTATTAAATGTTTGAAATAATCAGTATGAAAAATTAACGTAATTAAAAACTCTAGAGTTAGAAATGAAAATCCTACAACATAAACAAAGCTATAGACAATCCGCAAAAAGTCACATTTATAAATTTATTTTATGATAAAGAGTAACTAAAACCACTTTTCTACTTCACAAGGATACGCCATGTAAACTTTATATATGAATTTATAACAATGAACTGTAATGAAAAAAATGATAAAAATAAAAGCTTGATGAAAATCACTTTGAAAAATTACGGTCTCAAGAATTTTATGCTTAATGCATGATATCGAGTAATTATTAAAGTGATATATATAGTGATTATATATATATAATAATATATATAATGTAGGTAATACTATAGTCTATAAATATACATTGAATACTTGAATACTAGTATAATATATATGCCTATATATAGATATACTATTATACTAATATATATATAATGGATATATATTATTATATATCTGTATATGTAGTATAGTATATATATATATATAAATATACATATAAAATAATTACTATAATAACTATAATTATTATAAAACTAATATATCTATACTATATACGTCATGATATATTATATATCCTATAATCATATATATATATATAAATAATATATATATATATATATATATGCCAAACGCCAATTAATTTAGTGAATCTTCTGCAAATCTATCATACTTCTCTCAGCTTTTTCCTTCTCTCCAGCAGCATATATAGTTAACAGATGGTTTTCAGACATAGTTGATCTCAGCAAGGTTTTTACTCTTCATCAATATTACAAACATGAATCTTTCAGATCCAGTGCCTCGCTGATGTGCATGGTTGTACGGACGCACCAGAAAAATGAGCAGAGCATGGTTTCTAATGTGGTAAGAAAGTTTTCATATGTGGTAAGAAAGTTTCTATGACATTTACCACCTCTGCTAGTTCTAATTATTTCAGTTCCTCTTTTTTTTTTTCTTTTTTTTTTTTAATTTCTTTCACCTATTCTGAATCTGTACCATAGCTAGCTTTATAATAAGAAGAATTAGAGAAGAGGCCAAGATAGGTTAGAAATAAAACTCTATAGACTATGGGTGGTTCCTGGCGCAATTCTTTTAAGAAATGTCTAAGAACATTTAGATATGATACAGAATATTTAGTCATTTCATCAATCAATTAATATATGTCAAAAGTAGTTACGGTACAGTTTGACCTCCTACAGCTTTTTCTCAAAAAGTATAAGAGCTATCGGTCTGAAACTTGGAATATAGTGTATATATTTGTTCTCTCGAATCCGTGCAAAATCTCAAATCTGTAGGATGTTATATAGAGGGTGGTCACCCCCGAGTTGTGGCTCACTGGGCGTTCTGGCTTAAGCTCGCATTGGCGCTTCCGAGCGGTATGAGTTTAAGGCCATAACGAACGTTTGGGCAACCCCGACCACCTGAGGTTCAAACAAGACGAAGTCTGGTTGACGATTCGTTTCATCCAACCAAAAAACTGGAAGGAATACTGAAATGATACCCGATTGACCGGTAGGGCAGTCTACACGAACAGACCAGAGCGCGCGGTGCGCTTGCACACCCATACAACATTTATTATTATTTTATTACGTCGAAAACCCCGATCTCGAGATTTACATCCGAAGGAAACTCGATAAGTCCTGGAGAGTAAAAACGAAGAAAAAAACAAAAAAACGTAACGAAAACGATCCCATTGTAAATGGGATCAATGGATACTTTTACACACTTGATTCTGCTATTCGGCCGTCCCGGACCCATGGTGCCTCTTCTTTCCGTCAAAATCCCACGGTTCTTGATCCAATACATGAATATCCAATAAGAAGTAATAGAGTCTAGCGTATTGGGTATTTAAAATTTGGAGACCACGTAGTGTTGTCACAAGATGGGAGGTATCACCCGTTGTATATCGAAGTTAATCTCCACAGGGGTCCGCCCCTGACCATACACACAGAAAAGAAAGAAAAGAGGAAAACTTCACCACCCATTTAAAAAAAAAAAAAAAACAACTATGAAAAAACAGTGTTCGTAAGTTGGGCTGACAATTTCGCGTGAGAGGAGGTTTCCGAGACGTTCTGAGAAGAATCCTATATCTAAGAATTAGGAAGTTAGTATAATGTAGTAAGAAACATAACCGCAACGAAACTAGCTATGGAATGTACCTCCACAACTTATCCTCAAAAGGAGAAAGCCAAAGTGATTAAGACAAGTAGGGTTTGCCACTAATAACTATGGAAGGGAATATAGTGTTGATATATGGACGAACAGGCCACATAGAAAGAGTAACCGAATCGTTGTACAAATAAATATTACAAGTAGTCAGGACTCGACGTATTAGGGAGGTGGGTTGCCCGAACACTATCCAACCACTCAGCCGAGGGTGGACGCAGTTATTGCTTGCATATACTGGCAACACACTGGTGTCCGCCCGCTAAAAATCAATATCAAACATAGATGCCTAGTCGGCTGACCAACACACCGGGTGTAGTTTCATCAAAATATAATGTGCTACCCATAGACTCGCAAGCCTTTACGAGACTCGGAAAAGGCATCCGTAAGATCATTAACTCGTGAGGTCAAACAGGTAGTGATGCATATAAGTCCGAAGGATTCTAAGTTACTCGGCATCCTGTACCGAACGAATATAGGAAACAAAAATAACACAAAAAAAAAGGAAGAAACAGAAAAAAAAAAAACGCCAACCTCACTCTTTCAAATTATTAAAGGAAAAAAACATCAGAAAAACGAAATTTAATCTATCAAGTAAACCACAAAATAACAAAGAACAAAAAAAAAAAAAAAAAAAAAAAAAAACCCCACAAACACCCAGAACCCAGACTGAGCGCGCGTGCGCACACACACCAACCATATAAATTATAATAATTAAAAATATACCATCGAAGAAAATTCGATTTAACCCGAAACGGAAAAATCCAAGAACCCTGCGCCAGTCGAAAAACGTCAAGCCCTGTAAGGGATCGTTTTTTTTTTTACGCACTCCCGACTCGGGATTCCGCCGAGGTTTCTTCTTACCGCAATCGCCGTTACCTGAGTTCCAGCACTATATTATCTACATGGGTTTAGAGTTAACGTACCCGCTTTCAAACTTGTTATTACTGGTAGTGTCCCAAACAACTGAAGTGAATAAAACTGATCCCTCGCGACGCTTTGTGACCACACCCGCTCCGCCAGAGAGTCACCCCTCAAGAGAACCCCGGATCCTTGTTTGCCCCCTCTAGCGCCAAGGTCAAATTCGATCCCCTGAAAATCTGCCTTACGGCCTCCTAACACCGTATACGGAATGGAAAAAACATCTTGGATGTGCACGCACCCTATCCGACTCGACGCCACATCCTCGTCTGGAGACGAATACCCCGATTCCCTCTAGCGTCTCCCACCCTTGGAAGGGCGGGTGGGCGACCTGCCCCAACACAAAAAAAAAAATTAAAAAAAATGATCGTAAAAAAACTGACATTTTGTCAGAATCTCTGAGGAGATCGTTGATGGAAAGTTGGAAAAAAGTTGGAGTGCTGAGCAGAGATAAGTCCGGAAAGTCGGAAAAGTCCGGAGACGAGAAAGATCGAAGAGTTGGATTCCCGGTCATTCGGATAGGGAAAATCCAGGAAACGCTCCACCGGAAGTTGCAAGGCCACCTGCTTCAATTTCAGCACGGAAATTCAAGAAATAAATCCAACCGTTGACTGTAGCAGGGGCGTCCCCTTCCCTGAATAAAGTAAAACAGAAGATCTAGTAATGAATCCTGCTATGGAAATGCCAAATCGACAGCAACAGAGGACGAACAAGCCACAAAAAGCAACTCCTTAGGGACAGAGGACCAAGCATCCGACATGAAAGATCTGAAAGTTAATATGAGCAAAAAGGGATCAGGGCATTCTAGCGGAAAGGAGGAACCGCGGGAAATCAGAATGAAGTGAAATGGACATATTGGAGGCCGAATGGACTCCATGAAAGAAAAAATGAATACGGAGATGGAGTTACTTAAAAAGCAAGCTGTAAGCTTACGGATACATACACAAGAACAATTAAGAGACTCAAAGAAGATTGAAATGTAGGTGTTAGAGGTCCTGAAAAAGAATGGGTCATACCGAATTAGAGACAAAATTATCAAGTGGCTGATTGAGAACTTTAGTAGCCTGCCTAGTAGAAACGATCTCAAATAATCCCTGAATCATCTACTATAGAGAGGTTGCTGTCGAGAAGGGCCAGAGAGATGATGGGCCTTACAACTAAGTAGATCTACGATAGTCATTACTTTTAAAAGATCTACAAATAAAAATGCACTGCTGGGAATTAACGATTCAGCCAATCTACCGGTCCGGAATTGACAACGTAAAGGAAAAGAGTCACTTGAATGAAGGCAAAAGCAAATAACCCAACCGAAAATGACTTGCGACGATTAAGTGTAGAGTTACATGATGAACAGCAGAACCAATAGGAAGATGAATAATAAAATAGTTTCCCTTAAGTAATTACACGGATCATAAGTGAATTGCTCCTAGAAAGTGTGAGGGGAATACCAGACCATTCAAGTAAAGGATACGACCATAATAAGGCCAGAGAGCTTATCCATCAATAGCAAGTGAGTTTGGTAAAGCTCTTTATTAGGATTTGAAAACATTAGTAAATTCGTACTGAATTTACCCATTAAGCAACCTAAAGAGAGTGATATAAGCAAGGGTGTATAAGGATTCCTCATGTATCCTTATTAAAGTTACTGAATATATGTCGTGATCCCTGACAGACCCCGCCCTCCATTAGTAATAGGCGAGGACAGGTGCTGCAAAGGCACATATGAGGAACACATGTCTTTCTAAACTCTACAATTATCAGGGGATAGACCCTTAATCAATTCGTACGATCTATACAATCTCTAAAACAAGCCATTAAGTATTTAAGCCCATGAACAGTAATGGCCATAAAGACTATTAAATAGATGGATCCACACACCTGTCCATGATGTATGCGAAAGAGCCGCATCAAATAACAGATTGCGGTGAATAACTGCCCAGAAATAGGAATCAAGGGAAGGAAAGCATGAAAGAAGCGAATACAAACAGTTAGCAAGAACAAAATAGGATAAACATCCTAGAAATTATTAAGAACGGGCCTTTGAGCAATTTGTTTGTCATACACAATGAACTTTTTTGTTGCTCTCTAGATAAAATCTCGATAAAGAATGAATGATTGTGACCAAAAATCTCCCAAAGCAATTGTCATTTTATGAGCGAAAAATGAAAATTATTATAGAGTGTTCTAAAATTTGCAGGTATGAAGTAAATAAGATCATACAGTATGCCATCTCTCTTTGTGGTCCCCGGTGCGTTATGCTCCCGTAAAGAGCTCTGGTGCAGGAGAGAGTGAAAGTCAATAACTTATTGAGGTCGAATAGTTATAATAAAGAATTACTTAAATTACCCAAACAATGTAGTTAAGAGGTATGTTTATTGGATAGTTGGTCATCGTCAATACCGCAAAAGGGGTCCAGGTGCACAAGGGACACATGTATCAAAGTAACCAAACATCTTTATTAGTATGGTCCTTATTACATTGATTCAGATAGGGAACAGATAGATGAGGAAATATGTTACAGCAGTATGCATAATTTATAATTATGCAGTTTTCTGTCACAATAGTCCGAAAATGTAGTCAAACGTCTCAATTAATATGTAGTAAATTATAATAGGTATTATGTAATAAATAAAGAGATAATAGTCAATATCTATCACTATAATTCTTCCACTCTTATTAAATCGATAGTTCTAACTATACTGCACACAAAAAAAAAAACATTTAAAATAATTATTCCAATACCTCTTCTCAAAGCACGATTAGGAATTCTAACACTTAATCCTACTTTTATTTCAAGCCAAGTCCCCATCACAAGGCGGCCCCATCCGGTGACCCTCTCCCTTTTTCTGACGGTAATCGGTGACTATAAGACTTGCAAATTAGTGATCCCACTAACTGCTATATTTATATGCTGTACCAAATACAAGTATTACAGAGCTAATCACTGGGCACAGGCATTGCAAAGCTTCTATATTTTAGAGTAAATTAATTTGTTGATTGTTTTATTCTGATTTAATTCAATTAAATAATTGAGCTTTGAAATGAAAGTTGTTGCTGTAAAAAAAATAAACGTGACTTTTAGTTTACTATAAATATAAAGTATTTACTTACATGTGGGAGATTCGGTGTCGAAAGAAGGGAAGATGAAGCATTCGTTAAAGCCTTTGGTGGCCATGGACAGCGGTGTGTCAATTCCGGATGACAAGGTGGCAAACGTGAAGATATGTCAGAGCACAAGTTTGGAGTCCATTCATTGTCCTCCAAATACCAGGGTGGATATAAAGGGTCACCGGAATAGCCAATTTCTGAGAAAACTCCCCAGCGATATTTGGCCCATTCGCTAGATAATATACGGCCAGCTCTCATTGATAATTCAGCCGATGAGTTGGCTTCTTTCAGAAACCCAACGCCAAAACTTATGAAGTCTCCTTCAGTCCCACAGCTACCACTTTGCTGGGTCCAAGGGGCGTCCCCAAATAGAGGATGAGGTTCCGATACAAATATTTGGGACTCGAGTGAAGATCCGAAAGCTGGTGAGGCAATACTTGATTGCGTGTGACATGAACGACTTGACCATTGAGCTGGAATAATCACGGTAATTGCACCAATTGAAGCACGACCTTCTGTAGCCACGTAAAGAGACGAGGACATTTCTCGCAATGAGGCCTGAAAAAAGTTATATATATATATATATATACGTCAAATAAATATATATATATATATATATATATATATATATATATATATATATATATATATATATATATATATATATATATATATATATATATATCCTCTGGTGGTTAAAGGAATATCGAGTTTCACAAGACAGGGAAAATTCTAATTTAAAGGCAGTGACATGTTCTGATATACGGCGATTGAAAGAATGCAAGTCAAAGGTAGTTGGGAAAATACATAAACTGAGTCTGTTGCAGACTTTATAAGTGGATTATATGTAAGATTATAAGATTATGCATAAGGGTTAATTCTGAGGTCAAAGAAAGTTAGACAGAGAAAGGTTGAGACTGTGTAGAAATGAAGGTAGAAGAGGCTTCCGACTTGAAAGTCTAGAAGAGGAGTGTACTTTGAAATAGTGATTGTATAAAGAGTGATGCAACAATTCTACAGAATGAGATTAGAAAGAGTTGGTGAGAGAGAGCAAGAAAGATGATAAAATGAAAAACCCGAAACTCCACCTTTCGATAGAGAGCTGTGTTAATCAAACAGCTGGAGTGGCGTAAAGTAGTTTTAAAAGCGCCTCAGAACACTCAACCTCGTAGAAGCTTGCTTAGAAAGAGAACTAATTTGATTCTTCCAAGAAACATAACGAGAAAACAAACACTACGAATATAATGACAGGCGATGGTTTGAGCTGTGTTTTTGATAATGTTGTAATTGTGTTGAAAAATTTGAAAACAGCCATATTCTGTGTAGCCAAATTAAAGATTAGCTGCTAGAAGGCCGACATCCTAGCTAGAGTTAATTGCTGAAAGAAGCAATGAAGGGTGGAGTTTTCGGCATAGGAATGGACAGGTGATGAACTCAGTAATAGAGAGAATGTCACTAATGAAAAGTAGAAATAAATTTGGAGATTGAATAGAGCCCTGTGTAAAATCTTAATTTATAGATTTAAAGGATAAACGATAGTCGTCTACAAATAATAGCTCTCATAAAATGACTGGAAACGAAATCAGAGAGAAGGATAAATGGCGAAAGAGTGAAGTTTGGAAATTGAAGCTTTGTGGCTGACTTTATCGAAATGTTTGTGTATGACTTGCGAAACAATAAAATACTCACCGAAATGCCGAAGGGATGACGAATAAGAAATAGGAAGAAGAGAAAGAAGATTACCAGTAAAGCGTCTCTTGCGATCGCTCGCAATTAAAAATACATAAATGAGATTAGAAGAATTAAAATGCTTTCAAATCTTCCAGTTAAGGATAAATACCTAAACTTTAGAATGGACAGAGATTAAGCCATTGGACGATAATTATAGAGTTTAAAAATGGTTCATTTTCTTTGGCACAATCAGAATGAGGTCACGTTTCCAGCAGAAATGAAAGGTCGAAAGCGAAACACAGTGACAAAATGATTTTCTGAGAAAGGGTGCAAGCTCGGAAGTATAAATTTTTCAGAACCAAAGGAGGAATACCATCAAGAACGTAAGCCATCTTAGTGTTGAATTTAGAGTGAGCAGAAATGATATATTGAAAAAAATTACAATATAATGTAGAGATGATTTGAAGAGTGTGGAGAAAGAGGGATTACACCGAACTCATCAAAGGTGGAATTAGAGGTTAAGGTTTGAGCGGAGAGTTTAGTTTTTATAAATGACAAAAAGGCAGATGCACAATCAGAAGATACTACATGAGGGAAAAGGTATTTAACAAAGTTAGAGTTAACAATTTTTGGAAAATGCTAGAAATAAAGTAAGAATGAGGATCAAGAAAAATTGTTACATATTCTAACTTAAAAAAAAAAAAGAGTTTCTAGTGTTACGGAGAATGAATGAATATATATATATATATATATATATATATATATATATATATATATATATATATATAAATATATATATATATATATATATATATATATATATATATATATATATATATATATATATATATATATATATATATATATAAATATATATATATAATATATATATATATATATATATATATATATATATATATATATATATATATATATATATATACTATATATTTATATTTATATATATATATATATATATATATATATATATATATATATATATATATATATATATATGAACAATAAATGAGTTCAAATAACGAGCCCAAACACATTTGAATATTCTTGTTTATAATATATTTTTGTATGTGTGGAACGAATACGTCTTACGAATATCAAAATATTGATGGCGAGAACACGCCTAAATCAGCTCTCAAAATTCCGCAATTCCGCAATTTTTTCTGTTTCGCCGGTCCGTTATCGCAAATCGGCTAATTCTATGGCCAATAATTTTTTTTTCACTATTGAAGTGAAAAAGATATATATATATATATATATATATATATATATATATATATATATATATATATATATATATATATATATATATATATATATATATATATATATATACATATATATATATATATATATATATTCTGTGAAATATATATATATATATATATATATATATATAACCTAATTGTAATTACTAATTAGTAAATATATGACAGTAAATATATGAGGCAGGGATGATTTTTTGATTTTTTTTTTTTTGATTTTTATTGTGATTTTTTTTAGGCTTAAATTGTTTTTTTTAATTATTATTTTTATAAAATTAGTAAATAATCCTAATTATTACCTAATTAATAATAAGTTTAGTAAATATAATTATTATTTAGCTTAATTAAGTTATTTAAATTATATACTGTATAATATCTGTGTACTCTAATTTTATTTATTTCTTTATTAAAAATGTTTTGAAACTACATTGATGAATTTACTTATTTTATAGATGGAATATACTTATCATTAATCAGGAGATAACTTGGAATAATTATTAATTTAGAAAAAAAAATTGCCTGAAAATCAAAAACAAAAAAAAATAAAAAATCATGATGTTTTTATCAAAAAATAACGTAAAAAAATCAGTTGCTTTAAATCATTTGATTTTTTCATGCCAACCCTAATATGAGGTCTAAAGCTAAGGGACTAATAAACTGTCCCCTTCTTTCAAACTCTCTTGACCCTCTATTTCTGCGATGTGATGTTGGCGCACTATCTCTTTTCTTTATGTTTTCAGATGCTCGGGGGAGTTGACCCCTCGCATTCCACTCCCTTGCGTCTCCCTCGTATTACAAGGGGTGCCTTGCTCTAGCATGAATATTGCGTGAGTGTTGAAAAACCCAGACTTGTTCGTTGTGGTGCTTCTTTCTTTCCAGCTACTTCTGTCCTGTTTAATTCCTTGCCTTCTTCTGTTTTCCAACGGTATTTAATCTCCACTTCTTTAAAGCCCACGTCTGCGCTCACCTAAGAGATTTGCGTTAAGTTAGGTCTTGGGTGGGTTTCTTGTTTTATTTTCTGCTCCCTTCTTGAAGAGGACCCAGCCCGTGAGTGATGGTAAACTGTAAAAAAAAAAAAAAAATCATTGTTGTTGTCCTCCTCCTCCTTCTTCTCCTCCCTCTCTCCCTCTGGTACAGATACTTCAAATTCAAGAGGTGCATATGTCCATTCCCAAAGTTCTCTTCAGTCATGGATGACCTCTTGGGACTGAGAATATCAGAGCCCAAGCTGAACAATCTCTCAAGTTCCGCGGAGGAGAGGACAGGGATGTTGTGCTTTATAAAAAAGATTTACCCAAGCCTCTCTGTGCTGCTGGGGGAACAGATCCACAGAAAGAGGGGTGGCTCTCTTCACCTTCAGCTTGTTTCAGCTCTCAAAGACCTTCCTCAAGTCCTCCTCAAGGTGGTCGGAAGCAAGAGGCTGGTTGTCATTCACCATCATGTAATGGAAAGCGTCGCCTTCCACCTGTTCCTCTTGGTGGCACCGTCGTTTTCGTGACCAGGAACCACGCTTATCAACACCTCACTGATGACCCTCCTATTGATATTCTTCTTCAAGTCTTCTTTGAAGTACCCAACGACTTAAAGTTTGAAATAGGGGTGAAGGACAGTGACCATCAGCAGGTCCATATTTACAAACAGGTTTTATTTCATTGACGGGTATAATATTAGGTGGTTGGTGAATTATATATATATATATATATATATATATATTATATATATATATATATATATATATATATATATATATATATATATATATATATATATATATATCTTTATATATATATATATATACCTCTCTATATATATACTATATATATATATATATATATATATCTTTCTTTCTTTTTCCTCTCCCAGGAAGGATTATTTATCATGTCAGCCGCGCAAGCATCTTTCTCAAGATATCCCTTTCCTGCACTATTCCTCTTTTCTTTAGAACTCTCATATTTGGTCTGACATCTTCCAGAGAGTCCTCCACCAATCTTCGCCCATCTCTTCTTCAGTCTTTATGGTTTCTGCCCTCTGGTGTTCATTCTCATCTTCTTTTGGCATTCTGTCCCATATCCTCTCAGATGTCCCACCATCTGTCCCACATCCGTCTTCAGTGTCATCTTACCCCTATATCTTCTCTAATTCCTTCATTCCTTATTCTGTATCTTTCTCTACTCTTTAGTCAGTTCTAAATACCCTCATCTCACCACTTGTATTCTATTCTCACTCTATTCTCGTTATTTGTCTATGTTTGTGCTGGCAGGTATCGAGTCAGTATACTGTTAAAAATCACTTTTTGTCACTATTCAGATGTTTATCTTTCATCTATGGGTACAATGCTCTCATAGCTTGTCCATACTTTTCCATTCTTCCCGTGTAATCTCTTCTCACTTCCTCCCTTTTATTAAAACATCCTCCGAGATGATTGCAGATATTTTGGACTTTGGACTCTCCTCTCTCACCACCATCCTCATCCTCCTCATTTCCTCCAGTTGTGTTAATATCTCTGTCTTCTGTATGTTCATCCCCATCACTGTTTCCTCCAACTCCTCAAACGAACTCCACCACTCTTATCATCTCTCTCTCTCGCGCTCCAACATGCCAGATCATCAGCATATGCCACATTATGTCCCCTTCAAAATTCTCCCAGTCTCTTCCCTCACTCATCACGTCATGTAATATAAACAGCAGTGGCGCTAAAACACTCCCCTGCTTCCTCCTGTTTCACCTCAAACCATCTATCGTTCTCACATTCAGTTCTAACATTACAACTGCATTTCTCATAAATACTTTCTATTAAACTGCTGATCTACCTCATCTGTTTCTCTTATGGCTCTCCAGGCTTTATCTCTTTGAATCAAATGTTTTTGCAGATCGATGAATGCTACAAAGAATTTACCATATTCCAGCATCTTCTCAGAGACCATTCTTGTGTGAATAAGAGGTCCATCATTCCTCTTCCTCTTCTGTTCCCATTTTTAGTCTTCCGAGTCTCGGCTCTACCCTCTCTCTCAACCTCCTCTCCAATATTCTTTCATGTATTTTCGCCAGATGGTCCATCAGTAAAAAATACCTCTATAGTATTACAGCTTCTGCATCTCCTTTACCTTTATATCTCGGTATTATTATCTACCAACAACATTCAACTTTCCTTTCCTCTCTCCAACACTTGTTCATCAAACTGATGATTCTCACTCTCATTCCTCCTCCATACACTGCAACTCTGACCACTCCATCTCTGGGACACACCCTTCTTCATCTTTTTATAACTCTCTGTTCTTCTACAATTATCTCAATGCCTTATTCTCCTCTTCTAACCTCTCTATTCTAGTGTGCAACTTCTTCACTCTTGTTCTCTGTATTCTACATTTAGCAGATCTTCATAGTATTCGGTCCATCTATCATTTCTTTCTTCCGGTCTCACAAGAATCTCCCCGTTTCTATCTTTTATGTTTCTAGTTACGGTTTTTGGTTTTCTATAAGCCTTCGTCCATCTTAAATAGCTTTTCTTCCTTCATAATTTTGCTGATTGTGCTGAGTAATCTTTAATTTCTGACTTTTGCCTCTCTTTATTCTCTCACACTCTGTTTCTTGCCTGTACATATTCTCCATGCTGCCGCTGTTCTTCTTTTCAGCCACTTCCTCATTTTCCCTGTTTTTAACTTAATTGTTTTTTTCACTTCTTCGTTCCATCATCATTTTCCCTGTTTTTAACTTAACTGTTTTTTCACTTCTTCGTTCCATCATGGTTCCTAGTACCTCCTACCCATCTTTTACCAAAGGTTTTCTCTGCCACTTCCTTGGTGACATCCTGCAAGTCTTCATTTTCTTCTCCATTCCTTATGGTTTTCTGCATTTCCCGTTCATAATTTCTTCTCGTTTCTTGTTCTGCCAACTTCTACACTCTGATTACTGCCCTCTTCTGCTAATTTACTCCTCCCTTCCCTTTTAACTTCATGTCCACCACCACCAATCTATGATCCGCATCCAAGGACACTCCCGGGATCACCTTTACATTCTTTACTATCCTTTTATCGGAACCTCCATGTAGTCTATCACGAATTTTTGATCAAATTATTGCGTTACCTGATTCCATCTATACCTCGTAAAGATGTGAGACTCTCTATGCTTGAAAAACGTGTTCATTATTTTTAGGCCGTTTCTCACACAAAAGTCGATCAACGCCTCTCCCTCCATGTTTCTTGTCTTCTCTCCAAATGGTCCCAATACTCTCTCCATCTCTTTTTTCTTTCCTAGTCTAGTGTTACAATCTCCCATGAACACGCAGCTCTCCCCCTCCTCCTTGATCCGTACCTCTCCATCCAACAATTCCATAAATCTAGTTTTTTCTTCTTCTGAGTACCCCTGTTTTGATGCAAATACCTGGAATATTCTATATTTTATCCGGCCTATCTTCAAGACGCACATCATCAACCTCTCATTTATAATTTTTACTCTCTGTATACATGGTGACAGTCTTGGTCCCACTATATTTCTGACACCATGCTTTTATTCCTTCTCTCACCCCACTATACATCAGAACAAATCCTTCCCCCATCTCTTTACCCTCCTCACACCCCCTGACTCTCATCTCCGCCATCCGCAACACTATCTTCCTCTCCTTCATGATATCTATTGTCTCCTCCTCTTTATAGCCATTGGTACGCATATTTATTTCAATATAATTCTTGAAAATATTTCTTCGTCATAGTCCGTAAATCTCGCAGAAGTCATCGTCTAAGTTCTGTCCGGCTTCCGAGCTCGTGCTTGAGGTTCTGCAGAAGCAGGTTTTATTTCGGGAGGTGAAACGCTTTAGGCCTATCCTGCCTAATATAAAGCCTCTTTATATAATAATATATATATAATATATATATATATATATATATATATATATATATATATATATATATATATATATATATATATATATATATATATATATATATATATATATATATATATATATATATATATATATATATATTTATATATATATATATATATATATATGCTGTTTATATGTAACTATATATATATATATATATATATATATATATATATATATATATATATATATATATATATATATATATATATATATATATATATATATATATATATATACTATTGATAATCTAATCACTGAGGCGACACAAAGCAAAAAAATTCTTCAA
>JABUQX010135926.1:12500-15000 GCA_015478945.1 Trachelipus rathkii | reverse complement strand
AAGGGAAGGAGAATTCACCTTTAAATATATATATTTATATATATATATATATATATATATATATATATATATATATATTATATATATATATATATATATATATATATATATATATATATATATATATATATATATATATATATATATATATTATATATATATATATATATATATATATATATATATATATATATATATATATATATATATATTTTTAAAAAAAAAGAACATATAATGAGAAGGTAAAGAATTAACTGCCTTCTTTGGGATTGAACCACCGCATGTTGCGCGTGAGGACAATATGCCCGGTGCTATACAACTGAGCTATCCTCCAAGCCAAAAACTTGGATTCAAGAACAGTTATAAAGCAACCGAGTTCCCGTCAAGGCGAAATCACCAGGTGTCCAGCCTGTCCTATCTCTCGTTCTTTATATTTTTAGATGTTAAATATTGCATAATAATCGCAATTAGATAAGATGTTAAAGAAAGAACATATAATGAGAAGGTAAAGAATTAACTGCCTTCTCTGGGATTGAACCACCGCATGTTGCGCGTGAGGACAATATGCCCGGTGCTATACAACTGAGCTATCCCCCAACCCAAAAAAGTTGGATTCAAGAACACTTATAAAGCAACCGAGTTCCCGTCAAGGCGACATCACCAGGTGTCCAGCCTGTCCTATCTCTCGTTCTTTATATTTTTAGATGTTAAATATTGCATAATAATCGCAATTAAATAAGATGTTAAAGAAAGAACATATAATGAGAAGGTAAAGAATTAACTGCCTTCTCTGGGATTGAACCACCGCATGTTGCGCGTGAGGACAATATGGCCCGGTGCTATACAACTGAGCTATCCTCCAAGCCAAAAAACTTGGATTCAAGAACAGTTATAAAGCAACCGAGTTCCGTCAAGGCGACTTCACCAGGTGTCCAGCCTGTCCTATCTCTCGTTCTTTATATTTTTAGATGTTAAATATTGCATAATAATTGCAATTAAATAAGATGTTAAAGAAAGAACATATAATGAGAAGGTAAAGAATTAACTGCCTTCTCTGGGATTGAACCACCGCATGTTGCGCGTGAGGACAATATGCCCGGTGCCATACAACTGAGCTATCCTCCAAGCCAAAAAACTTGGATTCAAGAACAGTTATAAAGCAACCGAGTTTCCGTCAAGGCGACATCACCAGGTGTCCAGCCTGTCCTATCTCTCGTTCTTTATATTTTAGATGTTAAATATTGCATAATAATCGCAATTATTTATAAGATGTTAAAGAAAGAACATATAATGAGAAGGTAAAGAATTAACTGCACTTCTCTGGGCCATATTGTCCTCACGCGCAACATGCGGTGGTTCAATCCCAGAGAGAGTTAATTCTTACCTTCTTATCATTAATGTTCTTTCTTCTAACATCTTATTCTCTGCGATATTATGCCAATATTTAACCATCTAAAAATATAAAGAAAGACGAGAGGTAGGACAGGCTGGACACCTGGTGATGTCGCCTTGACGGGAACTCGGTTGCTTTATAATTGTTCTTGAATCCAAGTTTTTTGGCTTGGAGGATAGCTCAGTTGTATAGCACCGGGCATATTGTCCTCACGCGCAACATGCGGTGGTTCAATCACAGAGAAGGCAGTTAATTCTTTACCTTCTCATTATATGTTCTTTCTTTAACATCTTATCTAATTGCGATTATTATGCAATATTTAACATCTAAAAATATAAAGAACGAGAGATAGGACAGGCTGGACACCTGGTGATGTCACCTTGACGGGAACTCGGTTGCTTTATAACTGTTCTTGAATCCAAGTTTTTGCTTGGAGGATAGCTCAGTTGTATAGCACCGGGCATATTGTCCTCACGCGCAACATGCGGTGGTTCAATCCCAGAGAAGGCAGTTAATTCTTTACCTTCTCATTATATGTTCTTTCTTTATTAACATCTTATATAATTGCGATTATTATGCAATATTTAACATCTAAAATATAAAGAACGAGAGATAGGACAGGCTGGACACCTGGTGATGTCGCCTTGACGGGAACTCGGTTGCTTTATAACTGTTCTTGAATCCAAGTTTTTTGGCTTGGAGGATAGCTCAGTTGTATAGCACCGGGCAAATTGTCCTCACGCGCAACATGCGGTGGTTCAATCCCAGAGAAGGCAGTTAATTCTTTACCTTCTCATTATATTCTTTCTTTAACATCTTATCTAATTGCGATTATTATGCAATATTTAACATCTAAAATATAAAGAACGAGAGATAGGACAGGCTGGACACCTGGTGATGTCGCCTTGACGGGAACTCGGTTGCTTTATAATTGTTCTTGAATCCAAGTTTTTTGGCTTGGAGGATAGCTCAGTTGTATAGCACCGGGCATATTGTCCTCATGCGCAACATGCGGTGGTTCAATCCCAGAGAAGCATTAGTCTTTACCTTTTATATATTCTTTCTTTAACATCTTATCTAATTGCGATTATTATGCAATATTTAACA
>JABUQX010135925.1:20000-26430 GCA_015478945.1 Trachelipus rathkii | reverse complement strand
GTTGTACTTCGTTCATTGGATTGGGTGTTTAACCGTTCGCATTTATCATTAGAGTAGCTCGCGTTCGTGCGCCGCTTAATATATATATATATATATATATATATATATATATACATATAACTATAATAATACATAATATACTTAATATATATATATATATATATATATATATATATATATATATATATATATTTATATATATATATAGCACAACATAACAACATATGTATATATAATAATAAATATATATTTGCTATATATATATATATATATATATATATATATATATATAAATATATATATAATATAATATATATATATATATGCTGCAACCAGTAGCTATAATAACCAGCTAATAACCAATAACCAGCAACTAATATGCTATATGTAATGTAACCTATCTCACCTATCACTATTACTCTATATACTATATATAATCTAACAATTCCAACAATAATAATATAATAATAATATATATGTAATAATATATATATATATATAATAATAATAATACGTATATAATAATAATAATAATACTTTTATCTTTCAACAATAATAACGCCAATAGCCAAAAAAAATTTGTAACTAGTAAGACTGTGAATAATAATAACATTTGTATTAATATATCTTTATATATAATAATATGTAATAATAATAATAATATATAATAACTTCTTCAATAATAATAATAATATATCAATTTCACCATGATAATAATAATAATATGTAGTAATATATATATATATGTAATATGTAATATATGTAATAATATATATAGCTATATATATCAACAATAATAATAATAATATAATATATAACAATATATATCAATAATGTAATATGTATAATAATGTAACCAACCTTATAATAATGATCAATATATGTATATATAGATAATCTGTTTATGTATAATAATAATAATATATGTAATAATAATAATAATATAATAATAATAATATATGTATAATATATATATATATATAATAATAATAATAATGTAATATGTAATAATATAGGCAATCTGTTTATATTTATAATAATAGTAATAACTAATAATAATAATAATAATATATGTATATAATACATAATAATATAATAATATGTAATAATATAATAATAGCCAATAATAATAATAATAATATATAGGCAATCTATTTAATGTTTGTATGTATGTATAATATGTAATAATAGTAATATATATATATAATAATAATAATAATAATATATGTATGTAATATATATATAATATATCTTCTTCTTCTTCATATGTAGTATATATATATACATAATATATAATATATATATATATGTAATATTAATAATATAATAATAATAAGTTTTATCTAATTTATAATAATAATACGTATAATATATGTAATAATATATATATATATGTAATATGCTAATATATAACATATATATATATAATATGTATATGTATATGTAATAATATGTATATATATAATAATATATGTAATAATAATATATATATATATAATATATATATGAAAGGCGATCTGTTTAACAATAACATATTAAATAATAATGTAATATATATGTATATATGGCAATAACCAATAACTATGTATATATAACAACAGCTGCTGCTGTAACAGTAATATAGCAACCAGCCAGCATATGTAATATGCTGTAATATGCGAAAGCCAGCAACCTGTAATAATAGCGTAATATTAGCAACAGTATGCTTCATCAACATCATGCTTCAGCATGTAGCAATATTAATAATAACCTTAGCTGTAGCCAATATGTAATATAACCAGCCAACCCAATATATATGTATATATAATAATAATGTAATAATGTAATAATAATATATATAATATAATTTATATAATAATGTTAATATGTAATATGTATGTAATAATAGTAATAATGTCGCTGTATCTGCTATGCTAACTATAACCAACAACCAATAACTATTATATATATATATATATATATATATATATATATATATATATATATATATCATATTACCAATATATTTAGAATTTCAGTTAAAGAGCTCTAATTCAACACTCAAGCTCTGTAAATATTAAAATATTGAATGGTGCAGAATTTTTTGTTTCGTTCCAAAGATAGAAACTTAAATCAATTGATTGAGTCCTTTTTCATTTCTACAAAAAGTAATTTTTAACATTTCAGAAGGATTTTCAATTTGGTCCAATCACAAAAAAATTTATATCTGATCATATTAAGGACTTACTTTTGAAATAATTAATATTTTTGGATACTTGATAAAAAAAGGAATAAGAATGTGACGCCACTCTGTCTTTTTGCTTGAATTTATATTTTCATTTTTTATTTTGTATTTTCAATATTTTTTTAATATTTTAATATTTTATTAATTTGTAAAAAAAAATTTAGTTCTGATGAGGGGACCAAGGATATAAGTCCCGAAACGTAAACTTTATCTTGCTTAGTTATTTTTCTTAATATTTTTTTTTATTTTTTTAAAATTGTTTTTAAAAAATATTTTTAATATATATATATATATATATATATATATATATATATATATATATATATATATATGGCCAGAATATTATATATATATATATAAGTATATGTAACCAACATATAATATAATAGCTGCTCAACTGTATATGTAAGCAACTATAATAGCCAATAATGTATATGTATAATAATAATGACCCGGAGGATATAATAATATGTATGTCTGAATTGATTTCATATATATTGTTGCCGGTGTATTGCCGTATAATCTTCAAGAATAATATCATGTATGTATGTATGTATGTATGAAGCCCCCTGATAATAATAACTAATAATAGTAATAATATCAATAATATGTACTAATAATATATATAATAACATAATAATATAATATAATATGTATTAATATATATATATATAACATAATAATATAGTATGTATGTATATATATATGTAATAATAATAATAATAATACTGCTATATATATATATATATATATATGCGTACGTGTGTGTATGTACATGCATGTGTGTGTGTAGGTGTATATGCTTAATTCAAATATAATTATAAGTTTTAAATAAATTAAGTGGAATAACCTACACATTTAATCAAATTTAGTTTAAAAACTAACAAAAATTTTGAAAAAATGAAAAGAAAATTTAAAAATTCAGATATTATAAATTTTTAAATACTATTCAAAAAGAACAGAATAAAATTACTTTTTATTATTAAATGTAAAGAAATAGTTAAAGTAAATATTTAAAAAATTTATTAAGAATTCTAAAATACTTGCAGAGACTCAAATTCATATATGTACAAAAATAAAAAATAAAAAAATAAAAAAATAAGTAATAAAAAAAAAAAACTTTTTCCTGAGAACAATGTGTTTATCTTCTTTCATTTCCCTTTTTGAAAATATTTCAACAAGTTAATTAATTGGATTTTTTGATTGACTTTAAACAGAGTTTTGATTAAAGCTTTTGGTAAAGTATTTCGATGATACTTTAAACATGAACTTCAAACTTTAAATTATTTTCAAATACTTCACTATATATATATATATATATGTGTATATATATGTATTTAGAAATATCAATAATAAGATGTAATATGTATGTATAATAATATATATATATGTATGTATAATATCAACTCAATAATATCAGCATAATATTATATAGCTATTAATATATAATAATAATAACCAATAATATATATATAATAATAATAATAATGTATATAATAATAATAATAATAATAATAATAATATAATAATAATATATAATATAATAATAATATGTGCAATAATAATAATAATAATAATATATATTCAACTGTATCTTCTTTAATAATAATAATAATGTATAATAATAATAATAATATATATATATATATATATATAATAATAATAATAATATATAATAATAATAATAATAATAATAATAATAATAATAATAATAACCAATAATAATAATAATGTCAATGTATAATATATATGTAATAATATGTAATAATAATGTAATGTATGTGTATTGTAGCCAGTAACCAGCTTAGCTCAACAGCTATAATAATAGCCAATGTGTAATAACAGTAACAACCAACAACCCAGCTCAGCCAGTAATAGCCAATAATAGTAACAATAATATCATCATATTGCTTCATCTATATAATATGTAATGTATGAGTAATAATACGTAATAATAATAATAATGTATGTAATAACAATATGTAATAATAATAGCCAATAATAATAATAATATAATAATAATATAATAATATAATATCAATAATAATAATAACATATAGCTAACTAATATATCTTGTAATAATATGGAAATATGTATGTAATAATAATATGCTAATAACAATAACAATAATAATAATAATAATAACCAATAATAATAATAATATGTAATAATATGTAATAATCTATAACAATATATGTATATATGTAATACCAATAATAATATATGTACATGCATGCACAGTATTATAATATGTAATAATAATAATAATAATAATAATATGTAATAATAATAGTAATAATATATATATATAATATAATAATAATAATATATAATAATAATAATAATAATATAATAATAATAACAATAATATATATATATATATGTATGTAACCAATTTATATATTGTGTATATATATATACAATAATAATAATAACTCCAATACCAATAACCAATATGTATAATAATATGTAGCCAATAATAACCAACATATGTATATGTAATATCTTTATAACCAATAACCAGCCAGTAATGTATGTATAATGTATGATAATAACAATATGTATATAATAATAATAATGTATAGCAATATATCTTCTTCTTTGCTTTCAACCAACTCCTTCTTCAGCACAACATGTGCCATATATATACTCTTATATATAACTATATATATATATAACTATATATATATATATCTTTTCTTTCTTTCTTTCTTTATCTACCTTTTTTTCCCAAGATTGGGAGTAAAGGTGCCCTTTACAAGCATCGGAAAGAAAAACCGGTAGGAGAAATTATGACAAATGTCGAAAGAGAAAGCCTTACCGCCCCCTCTGTACCATTGATTAGTGAGAAAACTCGTCACAGACAGAAAAACCTAGAGCTTCATGGGACCGCGACGGACCCTCACTATCACATTCTCATCAATGTAAGGTTCATCCCTTGGCCCAGGTGGGCCACAACCATGCCCCCCCATACAAAACCCCGCCATTCTCTCTATCATGCACCTTTATTCTCTCGCCTCTGCCAAACTCCACACATTTTCTCTCCTTCAGACATTCGTCCACCCCGACGAGAGCCAATTTCTTTTCGGTCTCCCAGCCGGTCGGTTCCCAACACACTTTCCACTATACATCCGGCTTAACCAACCGATATCATTCATCCTTTCCACATGACAAACCATCTCAACATACTTTCATTTTTATTCTCTCACTCATTTACTAAATATATATATATATATATATATATATATATATATATATATATATATATATATATATATATATATATATATATATATATATATAATAATATATATAGAAAAATAAAATATATATATATATGAAACTCTTATATAATATATAATAACAATAACCAATAATAATATAATATATATAATATATAATATATATGTATATGTATATATATATATAGCATATATGCTACTAATATAACATAATAATATATATATATATATATTTATATATGCTATATATAATAATATATATATATATAATAGGAAGACGAATAGAATCGATTGCCAGTGAATTCATTAAATTTGGACGTTTCGGTGTGTTCGACCCATAATCAGCAATAAACTTTACTCTAGGAAAAATTAAAATTACAAGATGAAAATCTATACATATATTAATATTGATACACTATGAATAAAGATACCTTAGAGAATGGGAATCAAAGTACATAAATTAAAATTAAAACAAAATCACAAATTTACACAAAGTGGAAAAAACTCAAACAAACGCACCTGACAGAATCTGAGAAAATTTTATAGTGTACTGAGTTACGAAGCTTTGATATTCGAAAGAAGTAAAAATTACAGAATGAAAATATATACTTACCTGGTTAAAACAGATATGGTGAATAATTACTGTCTGAAACAGTATGTTTTAAAGTGTTAAAATGCATGAAAATTGAATTAAATTGATAGACAATAATAAACCTAATAACATAGAGTTAATACATATGTAATAACTAATATATGTAATATATATATATATATATAATAATATATATATATGTTGTATAATAATAACCAATATACAATATAACTATATAATAATAACTTAATATAATATATGTATATATGTAATAATATATAATAATAATAATAATATACTGGCTAACAATATGTATGTTTGTTTATGAAATGTATATGCGCCAGTATGGCAGTAGCAGCAACGCCAGCGCA
>JABUQX010135925.1:0-2500 GCA_015478945.1 Trachelipus rathkii | reverse complement strand
TTTTTTTTTTTTTTGTAAGTTTTATTTTACATTTATACTTTGTTTTTTATTTTTTTTATTTTTTTTTTTTAATTTTTTTAATTTTCTAACTTTATTTTTTTATATAAGTTTTTTTTTTAGATTTATATTTGTGTTAAATTTTTTATGATAATTTTAGTTTGCATTTATACTTAGGATGAAAGTTTTATATTTTAATTTTTAGCTTTTTATTTTTTATTTAAATTTATTTTCTAACTTTATTTTTTTTTTGTAAGTTTTATTTTACATTTATACTTTGTGTTTAATTTTTTTAATTTTTTAATTTTTTTTTTTTTTTTTAATTTTCTAACTTTATTTTAATTTTTAATTTTTTTTTCTATTTTTTATTATTTTTTTTTTTTTTTTTTTTAATTTTTTTTTTATTTTATTTTGTTTTAATTTTGTCTTATTTTAATTTTTATTTTTTTTATTTTTATTTTCTAACTTTATTTTTTATAAGTTTTTATTTTACATTTATACTTTGTGTTTAATTTTTTTTTAATTTTTTTTTTATTTTAAAAATTTTTTTTTTAAATTTTTTTTTTTTTTTTTTTTTTTTTTTTTTTATTTCTTTAAAACTTTTTGTTTTGTTAATTTTTTTTTTATACTTTTCATGTTTATAACGCAAAAATTTACGTTTTTACATACCCTAAATCAGTAAATCACTAAATCAAACCCCCATCCACCCTCCCTTCCACTATTGATCTATTGATCTATTGATCTATTGATCTATTGATCTATTGATCTATTGATCTATTGATTAAGGTCAAATTTTTTACTAAAATTGTCATGTTTTACATACCCTAAATCAGTAAATCAGTAAATCAAGCCACCCAACCTACCCTCCTGTCCAGTTGTGATCTATTGATCTATTGATCTATTGATCTATTGATCTATTGATTTAAGTCAAATTTTTACTAAAATTTACGTTTTTACATACCCTAAATCAGTAAATCAGTAAATCAAACCACCCACCCCACCTTCCACCATTCTATGATGTATATTGATCTATTGATCTATTGATTAAGGTCACATTTTGAGTATCATTTTTGGATAAAACTAACATAAAAACAAATTCTTTATACAAAGATCAAACGATATACTGCTGACGTAACAACAGTTTTCAACATTAATAAAGCTTACTTAGCATCATCTGAACTAAGAAAATAATGTACAAAGACAAACCTAAAGCACCTTAAGACCGAATAAACTGTTAACCTTAACAAAGTTCCACACATAACACCAGTAAAGAAACTAACATTACATGCGAAACGTAGCCTATTCTTACTTTTTGAAGCATGTCTCTAACATATCAATGCTAATTTTACACTAACACAGTAGCATTTAGCAAAAATTTACCACAACATTGGTTAATTATCATACTGATCGATGAATATACTCTAACGTAATAAGTTTTACAACCCAAAGCTAACATGATGGAACATGAATTAGAAAAGTGGCAACCGACAACCTGACGACACCTTAAGCCTAAAAACTGTTATCATTTAACAAGTTCCATACTTTGCAACAGAAACTAAGTAACTAACATTAATGCAAAAGCGTACCCTATTCACCACTTTTTCAAGCATGTCTCTAAAACGTATCAATGTTAATTTTACATTAAACAGTAATATTTAACAAAGCATTACATATCCGACCTAACTATTGTAATGAATAAGAATAAATGACACACAGCCACACACACACACCACACACACACACACACACACACACACACACAATACAAAGCATTACAGCAATAGTAAACCTGAATATTTTTAGGCTTATCTCTTTTTAGGCTCCGCCCCCTTTCAGAAAAATCAACGCGAAACATGAAAATGATTGCAAGGGCTAATAAAAATAACTTTATTATCTACATTTTATTATTCAGAATATTTGTACATGGAAAAACATTAAACATTATACATTAGACATAGATAAATATTTATAATATATTAAATGGAAATTATTGTACCCTTATAACCATATGATGCAGTGCGACATGAATTTTTAATAAAGATTCGCTTGTCAGTTGTGTGCTGTACCATTTTAGTACCAGCAACACAATACTGACACCTTCCAACCCAGGCGAAAAGTTAATTAGACACACGTACATAACCCTCTCTGTTACTTCAAACCTGTTAAGATTAGCATTAGGATTCTGTGACTCGTCTATTCGTGCAGCTTTTTTATGAGGTAGGTCATCGTCTTCGTACATCATCTTTATCAACATTATCAAATTGTATTTCATTCATTGCCTTCACTGTAACATCATGGTTTTTGATATCATTGTACAATGACTCATCGTGGCCTATACTATTTTCAGAGCAGCGATCATACGTTAACTTTAACAATTTTTCAAAATTAATAGTATCCTTTGTATCTTTATTGATTGTAAGACCTTTGGCTTTTACAATATATTTTATATTCCCATCTGCCGTTCTTATTCTAACAGCATAAGACTTAGGTCCAGTACACACAA
>JABUQX010135924.1:37500-60484 GCA_015478945.1 Trachelipus rathkii | reverse complement strand
AGATTTTAAAAGATCAGCTTACATGGAATGAACTCGGTCAAATCATTATTGATGGAGAAACAATAGCCGGATCGAATATTGTTGACTTGATAGCCGATCTCTCGCGTGATTGGAAGAAGGCTCCTGTAGCAGGATGGAACAGGATCAAACAAGAACTTCAGACTGTTAATTTTCCGAGAACTTTAATCCAGAATAAACAAAGATTAGCGGATCTGGATAATATTCCAATGTCTCCTAGACCTGACACGAGTCCCTCTGGTACTTCTTTTGCATCGGATAGATTAAAGCTGATAAGTAGAAGCACATTACGTTCAAGTGTAGGAAGAATAAGAAAAAAACCATACATCGCTTCAAAATGGATTAGTTCCTAATTATTTATTGTAATTTTTATATGATTGTATTATTTGTAATTTAAAATTATGTATATAACCTATGTTATCTTTCTGTATACACCTGCTATGTTTTTAGACTTGTAATTTAAAATAGTTAATATTATTTTGTAATTAAAAATAAAATATTTCATATATACATTTGGTTTTTATATCACCTTTCAGTATAAATGAATATAATTTTTATTGTTAATGTCATTGTGAATCATGGAGGCTAAGGAAGCGGTCGATAAATATTACTTTGATGTGAAACAGCCATACAGTTACGGTGGTTTTTCAAGGTTTGCATCAAAGTTTCCTCAAATTAATAAAAAAGAATTGAAAAAATATTTAGAAGGTGAGGATGCTTTTACCCTACATAAACCTATACGAAAAAAATTTCCGACACGGAAAACTATAGCCCCACATTTAGATAACGTATGGCAGCTAGATTTGACAGATATGATAAAATATAAATCTTACAATGATGGGTATCAATATATTCTTTTTGTGATAGATGTATATTCCAGATACTTATGGTTAAGGGTTTTAAAAGATAAAAAATCAAAGACTGTTGCTACAGCAGTCAAAGAAATTATAAATGAAGATGGTAGATATCCTCAAATGATATGGACAGATAAGGGTACAGAATTTTTAGGCAAAGAGTTTCAAGAAATAGTTACTGAGTATGACATAGGGTATTACAACACATTTTCAGTTAATAAAGCCGCAATAGTTGAAAGAGTACAAAGAACTATAAAAGAAAGAATGCATAGGTATTTCACGAAGATGAATACATTTAAATATTTCGATATACTACAAGACCTGGCTTACTCCTATAATAGGTCTTTAGAAATTAAGAATACCCCTATAGAGATGGTGAAGACAAAACCAGCTGTACCTATCAATTTAATGGGAAAAATAAAAGATAACACGGGTGTTAAAGTAGGAGATTATGTGAGAGTATCCAGGACTGATGAAAATTTCAGAAAAGGGTATGAAGCTGGATGGTCGAGAGAAGTTTTTAAAGTAGATACCATCAGAGAATTCCCTAGAGACAGGTTAAAATTATACTATCTTGAGGATTTAGATGGTGAAAAAATAAAAGGAGGATTCTATAAACAAGAAATACAGAAAATACGATTTGATCCTAAGAGTCACGAGTATAAAATAGAAAAAATATTAGGATCTAAAGGAAAAGGTAAAAATAAACAGTATCTTGTCAAATGGGTAGGTTATCCAATGAAGTTTAACAGTTATATAAATGCCAGTGAAATTAAGAAACATTGATCAGTTTACTTTGTGAACATGGAGAGTGAAGGTCATTTCTATTTAACGGCTTCTATGGACTTATATCCTGAAAATAAAATATCAGACTTTACTACAGAGTTATTGAGTCCCATAAAACTCGAACGAGAAATGTACGAAGTTGGGTTATGCGAAATGATACTGGATGCGCGTGTAGAGAATATGCCTGAATCACATACGGCATTTGTAATATTTAGAAGTGTTGAGAATGTTAAAAACGTATTAAAAATTAACACAGATATGAGTGTTATCGAGAGAGCCGATAGAGAATATTTCTTTGAAAGATATTTAATAAACAGAGGTCTCTATAAATCTCTTACCGATGTGTTCGTAGATTTGAACAAGCAATTTAAATCAAGTCGTATATGTAAAGATTTAGTATTTCTAGTTAATAAAACATTCAACGAGGACAACGTGTTAATCACCTTAAAATCTCAAGCTCTAGTAAACCTGAAAGATAGAAGTTTATTTATTTTCCACACTTCAGACTGGTTTCGTAAATGTAGTTACTTACGTGATGATACAATATTGAGAATTAACGATATCAAAGCGCCTCTAAATGAATTAATACATTATATCCCCACGATGGAAGAGTATTTAGATAAACTTGTAGCAAAAAGCAACACCGATGATTCATTACATTTTGTATGTGACCCTTCAAAGATGTTACACGACCCGGGTGTAGCGTATGTTTACAGCGACATTGTAGAACCCCAGTATGTTGGAAACACTAAGGCTCAGTTACTAAGAGTGATACATTTTCCTAAAGATTACAGAGTTATAAGTTTTCCTAGTGTACACTATATACCTCTGAATAATGCTCAATTTAGAACCGTAAGAGTGTATATAAGAGATGTTGAAGGGAACCCTTACCCATTCACACATGGTACAGCTGTGTGTAAAGTGCATATACGGAAGAAGCTCCGATAGTGTAAAGAGTCTAGTTCGTAAATAGATGTATATGAAATTGAGAAACTGTAATCATGACCTCCGAAGATCATTTCTATTTAACACTGCCCTCATCGGCCTCTATGGATCTACATCCTGCTAATAAAATATCAGACTATACAACCCAATTATTGAACCCTATAACTTTTGATCGAGAAATGTATGAAGCAGGATTAAGTGAAATAATTCTTGACGCATCTGTTGAGAATATATTAGAGTCCCCCTCAGCATTTATAATATTTAGAAGCGTTGAATATGTTAAAAATGTATTAAAAATTAACGCTAATACAGACATTATCGAACATGATGAAAAAGAATATTTCTATGAAAAATATTTCATAAGTCGGGGTCTTTACAAATCGGTTACTGATGTGTTCATGGCCTTAAACAAAAAATTTGAAACAAGTCTGCTATGTAAAGATTTAGTGTTTCTTGTTAATAAAACCGTTAACGAAGATAATGTGCTAATCACCTTAAAATCTCAAACTCATGTGAACCTGAAAGATAGAAGTTTATTTATTTTCCATTCTTCAGCCTGGTTTCGTAAATGTAATTACTCACATGCAGACTCAATATTGAGAAATAACGATATCAAACCATCTCTAAAGGATCTAATACGCTATATACCAACGATGGAAGAGTATGTGTCAAAAAATGACACCGCGAGTTCATTACATTTTGTATGCATGCCTTCTAAGATGTTTCAAGATCCTGGTATGGCCTATGTTTATACTGATATTATAGACCATCAGTATGTAGGGAATACTAAAGCCTCTTTGTTAAGAGTAGTTCATTTTCCTAAAGGTAATAGAGTTATAAGCTTTCCTAATGTTCACTACTTACCGTTGAGTAAGACCCAACTGAGTTCGATTCGTATTTATATAAGAGACGTGGAAGGTAATCCATACCCATTCACAATTGGGACAGCAGTGTGTAAAGTACACATAAGAAGGAAGCTCCGTTAAATAATAATAATAATGGAAAGAGAACGAGTCTTCAGGGGTTCAAGAATGCAGAGGGGATATGGTTTAGGTGGATTTTTTGCTTCGTTGTTCAGACGTGCTATCCCTTTGTTTAAATCAGGAGGTAAATACCTCGCTAAAAAAGCAGCTAGGACAGGTATAGATACTTTCCAGGATATTATGGGCGGTGTCGACCCTCGAACAGCTGTAAAACGTCGACTAGCCGATGCTTCTGATGAAATGTTAGATGATGTTAAACGAAAAATACGAGGTAAGATGACTGGTAAAAAATCTATAAAGAGGAATAGGAAAGGACCATTAAAGAAAAAGTGTTTTGATGTGTTTGCTCTCTAATAATGATGATAAGTGGTAACTTTTTTACATAAACAGTGACAACCTGTAACTATTTCGTATATAAGGAATGTTTAAACAAATCTCTCCTCATTATACGTCCGGCAATTGTACCAGCAAGATGCATTTCCTCCATCCCTCCAGCCCAGACTGTTGTAAGAGTGAATTGGATCTCTTCTCAGTGAACCCTACACAGATCAGAGGAGTGAGTCCAATTTTATTAGTATTAACCCTATTCACGCGATCACAAATACAGATGTACCTCTCGAATTCAATATCCCTGGCACTTCTGACCAATATCTTGACCCTTCGAATGTGTTTTTATATCTGAAGACTAAGTTAGTAAACGAAGATGGTTCAGATCTCACAGGAACCGATCACGTATTATACTCCGAGACAAATTTCCTGTATCAACTTGAGGTGTTTTTAAATGAAACATCTCTAGGAGCATCAGCTGCAAGTTACCCTTATCGAAGTTATATTGAAACTTTACTAAATTATTCTCAAGATGCGAAGGAGTCTCATCTGCAATCATGCGGATATTACAATTTAAAAGATGTAGAGAAACATAGAACCAACGCTGCTAAGTCTAAAAATAACACGTATGAATATTACGGACGTGTAAACGGTGATATATTCTCTCAGGAAAGACTTATTCTACCATCAGTGGACACCCGCATCAGGTTAACTAGATCTACACCTCAATTTGCTCTTAATGTTAAAAGCGCTGTTTTAGCCACAACTACGGCTCCAAAGCCTATCTTTAAATTACTGGATGCTTATCTATATGTACGTAAAGTGAAATTATCTCCCATTAAACATATGGAAATAGAGAAATCTCTTTTGACCGATACAGCAAAATATCCAATCAAGAGAATTGAGACTAAAATTTTTAACTTTACTCAAGGATTATCGAGTATTAATATACCTAACATCGTCAATGGTAGCTTACCTCAGAAGGTAATAATAGGAATTGTAGAACACGATGCTTATTCTGGAAACTATGGAAAGTCTGCCTTTAAATTTACCCATTTCGGACTTAGAGGTATCAGTTTACACGTGAATGGTCAACCATACGGTCGTGATTATGAGATGATATATGAAGACTCACATTCTCAATGTTCACGTCCTTTTTACGATTTATTTGCTAATACTGTATCTTGCAGCGATAACGGTACAGGTGTCGATCTCAAGACTTATGCTGAAAACAGTAATTTATATGCATACGATCTCACTGCTGATCTTTCAGCTTGTAATGCTTATCATCTCAATATCCTAAGAAAAGGAACATTAGGGTTGAGTCTCAAATTTGGACAAAGTTTGACATCCTCAATCTCAGTTCTGGTGTATCTGGAACATCCTCAAATCATCGAGATTGACAGAGTACGAAATATAATCTTGAATTATTAACGATGAATGAAGAAGAAATATTAAACGCCTTCGGAAACGAAAGAAGATTTTTAGGTGTATTCGCCTGTAATGAACTCGGTTCTGTGAAATTGGATACCGACTCTGGTCTTATCTTCAACACTTCTCCTAGGGATGTTTCGAGCAATGGACACTGGATAGCCGTGTATAAGAATAAAAATAATGTTGCATATTTCCTTGACTCTCTGCATTTAGATTTTATGTTTAGTAATCATTATGTAACATCTTTTTAAAAATATAATAATGTTCAATATGTTAAGACCTTATGTTTTCCTGTACAACCTATCAGTTCTAATTTATGTGGTGTATACTGTATTTATTTCATTATATGTTTTTTAAATAATGTTTCTTTTAATAAACTTGTAAATATATTTGATGCTAAAAATTTATATGTCAACGATTATGTAGTTTGCACTTATGTTATAAAGGCTTTAAAATAAAAAACTTGTTTTCTTTTCCTGCTTTTATCCAAAGAACTTATTTATACTAAAGAAAAATATGACTTAAATCAATAGATCAATAGATCAATAGATCAAAAGATCAATAGATCATAGATGGGTAGGAGGGTGGTGGAGAGGGCAGTTTGATTTACTGATTTACTGATTTACTGATTTAGGATATGTAAAACGTAACAATTTTAGTAAAAATATGACTTGAATCAATAGATCAATAGATCCATAGATCAATGATCAGTAGATGTCAAGCCAGATCTTAGATTAGGAGGGGAGTGGGTGAGGTGGTTTGATTTTACTTTGATTTTGATTTAGGATATGTAAAACATAACAATTTTAGTAAAAATATGACTTGAATCAATAGATCAATAGATCAATAGATCAATAGATCATTAGATCACGGATGGACAGAAGGGTGGTTGGGGAGGGCTGTTTGATTTACTGATTTACTGATTTAGGGTATGTAAAAACGTAAATTTTTAGGATATAAACATGAAAAGCATAAAAAATTTTAGTAAAAACAAAAATAAATAAAAAAAAAAAAAATTTTGAAAAAATTAAGTTGAAAACAAAAGCTCATAAAAAAAAAATTATAAAATTTATTAAAGAAAACTGGAACACGTTTGCGGGCTCTCGCGGTGGTTTTCGCGCCGGATCGCACCTGTGGTCGCACGCGCCGCTTCGCAGGATTGCGCCTGCGAGACGCACACGCCAGCCCGGGGCCAGCTGTCCGGAACTCTTCGCAGGGTCGCTCAAACCATCATATTCGAAATCTATGACCTTATAAACATATATTTTGATACCAATATTGTATTATTATACAAATATTTACTAACTCAGCACCGCACCGGAGCCAGCACCGGTGCCGGTTCCGGATCCGTATCCTACTTACTCATTCCTCCTCTATACTATCTCCAAATTTCAGCCTTCTACGATCATTATCTCAGGTTTGGGGGCTAGCACCCCCCCTATGGGGTGCATGGCCACGTAACCTCGTCTACGACGAGGTTACGTCACCCCCTATGGGGGTGTCAAGTTTGAGAGAGATACCATGTAGCAAACTCTATCCGTTACTAAGTGAGGTGCGGTGCGGTGCGGTGCGGTGCGGTGTGGTGCGGTGTGGTGATGTGCGGTGCGGTGCGGTACAAGCCTTGTGGCGGTTATAATAAATATATATTTATTTATTTATTTTTTATTTATTTATTTATTTTTTTATTTATTTATTTATTTTTATTTATTTATTTATTTATTATTTATTTATTTATTTTTATTTATTTATTTATTTTTATTTATTTTTTATTTTATTTATTATTTATTTTTATTTTTTTTTTTTTATTTATTATTTTTTTTATTTATTTATTTATTTATTTTTATTTATTTATTTATTAATTTATTTATTATTTATTTATTAATTTATTTATTTATTTATTTATTTATTTATTTATTTATTTATTTATTTATTTATTTATTTATTTATTTTTATTGTTTCGAAAAAAAACTTCGGTTTTTGAAGGGGTAGAGCGACCCTTTTTACCGTGGGAATTTTATTCAAAATTTTCCCACTGATATCCAAAACAGATACTCTACTGCTGACAATAGTGAATAGTTGGATGAAGAAATGATGCAAGAAGTTAAAAGTAAAAAAGAGGCGTGGTTGAATGTGCTAAAAGCCATTGATGAGGTTTTAAAAGTAAGGTGTATGGAATGATATTGGGAGGAAAAGAGGTGGGCATAAAGGTTCACACGTAGGTGAATGGATAGTTTAGAAATAGGATGATTGGAGTCTTGCAAGGGATTAGGAAGCTGCTCTGGAAGGAAGTATAAAAGGTTAAGAGAGATTCTGTGGAATCTTCATAGAATAATGAACGGGGATGGTGCCTTTGTGAATGATGAAATGGATGTGAGGGATAATGGAAGGAGCACTTCGAATATCTGTATAACACTGGCAGTGATGAAAAGGTGATAGTGAATGTCTGTGGGTTTGATTTTATAAGATGTTAGTATTTTGGAGATGAGGTAATTAGAAGGAAAGAAGTAATATATATATATAGAGTGAGAAAATTGAAGAATGTTAGGTAAATCAACAGGCATTGATGGAATTACTGATAAAAAGATCAATTATGGATGTGAGATTGTGATTGACTGGCTATGGAAGTTGTGCAGCAAAGCGTTTGTGGAGGGTATAGTTCCGAAGGATTGTAGGAGAGCAGTGATAGTACCCTATATAAGGGTAAAGTTGACTAGGGGAACTGTAGAAATTATAAGTGAATTAGTTTATTGAGTAATGTAGGGAAAATAAAAGCTGGTATTTTGGTTGAAAGAGTGGGACGAGTGATTGAAGAATTTATTTTTGAAGAACAAAGTACTCTTAAAAGTAGTACAGAATTTGTAAATCAAATTTTTACACTGAAGCAAATGAGTGAGCAAATGAGAGAGAAGAGCAAACTGTTTCTGGGTTTTATGGTCATGCAACAGGCATATGACAGGATTAATAGGAAAACTTTGTTGCAGGGTTTGTGACACATGATGTTAGTGGTGGGCTTCTGAGTGAAATCAAAAGTATGTATGAGAAAAACAGCACACAAAAACAACAATTTAATTTTAAACAGACATTTCTTTACTTATCTCAAAGCATATATGGGATTATTTTCAATTAAATATATATATATATATATATAACTTAAATATATATATATATATATATATATATATATATATATATATATATATATATATATATATATATATATATATATATATATATATATATAAAAAATAATAATAAAAATATATATCTTTATATTTATATAATATACATATATATATAATAATATATAATATTATATATATATATGCTAATAATATAATAATAATATTATGTAATAATATATATATATAATAATATATATAATAATATAATAATAATAATAATATATATAATAATTATATATATATATATCATATATAATATATAAATAATAATAATAATAATAATAATAATAATAATAATACTAAATTTAATAAAATTTATAATAATAACACAACAATAACAATATACCACTATCTAGCATAATAATAATAATATATATATAATAATAATATAATGTAATAATAACATTAATAATATATATATATATATATATATATATAATTAATATACAACCAACTCCCAGGTAGGGCTTTCGCCCTGTCAGTTGGTCCAGCATCTTCGCCTTCTGTCCCGAAACTCTCAACCCTAAAACACTCTAGAAAACCATTTCTCGGCTCCCTGGTTTCCGACGCCAGTCCTCGAGTTAGACACTCTCAGGTAGGGTTTTCGCCCTTTCAGTAGAACTAGCATCTTCTTCCATTAGGTTCACTCAGAGCTCTCCAGAGGATCTTGCTTCTAGGCTCATAAGATTCCAACGCTGGTCCAAGAGTAGTACAAGCAGAAGGAAAGGACCGGGTTGCTAGCCCTGTCGCCCTGTAACCATGCAAAGAAAATCTTCATATATATATATATATATATATATATATATATATATATATATATATATATATATATATATATATATATATATATATATATATATATATATATATATATATATATATATTTATATATATATATATATATATATATATACATGTGCGTGTGCGTGTGCGTGTGCGTGTGCGTGTGCGTGTGCGTGTGCGTGTGCGTGTGCGTGTGTGCGTGTGTGTGTGGAGGCATACATTCCATTCTCTATCCATTGAACTAAAACTGACAAATCTTGGTATATCAGAAATTAACGTTGTCTTTATATCCAGAATAACTCGTGCTTTCATTATATTTCATCTCGAAATAACAGAAATCAGCTCTTCGAAACTATAAAAAAATTTCCTCGTAGAAAATGCATCAATCTTTCTACTTCCTTCACCTCACACTCTTTTTAACATTTTGCAATGATAAAACATATCAACTCCAACTTTGCCTCTTCCTCACTCTCTGCTCTTGCACCTCTGTCGGTAATACTGCTGTCTTAACCTCTGCTAAAGCTGAACCGTTTGCTCAAACTTTTCCCTCTAATTCCACTCTAGACGGTTCCAGAGCTATTCCTCCTCTCTTCCTCCTTTCAACTCATTAAAATGTTATTTCTGCACTCTCTGAGCTTAACACTAAGGGAGAGTGCTAATATCAAAACCTGATACCAAACCTGTGCTTATGAGCTTGCACTCATCCTTGGTAAACTTCTTCCTGACTGTCTATCAACTTCAACCATTCCTTCCTGTTGGAAGAGTGCATTCATCCAGCATGTGCTGAAGAAGCGGGACTCCAGTCAACAATCCAACTATCGTCCTATCGCTTTAACCTCTGTTCTTCCTAAAGTTTTCGAATCTATTCTTAACAAAAAGATTTAGAAACATCTTAAATCTTCTAATCTTATATCTGATTGCTAGTATGGCTTCTGTAATGACCGCTCGACTGGTGATTTTCATTCCATTTCTCCGACTCTTGGTCCTCTGCTCTTCCGCATTTGAGTGAATCTTCTTTTTCTGTGGCGCTAGACATATCGATGGCTTTTGAAAAACTCTGGCACACAGCTTTAATTTCTTCTGGTATTGTAGATAGTCACCATTTATTCTTTAAATCTATCAATAGTGATATTTCTCAGAATTATGCTCTGTCTATTCTCACCACCCCAGTTGCTATCTCTGCATAGGGGTGCTGCTCCCCCTTGGATAAAGTATGAATCACATATCCGCGGTGGTTCCATGGGTTGTCCATGTACGGCTTGGCGACTCCTTAACTCTCAAACTCTCACTAACTCCCTTCAATTTTTATAGCAGTCGAACAGTTGCAACACTCTCTTTATTTTATTGATATTACAATTTATTGAATTTACATTATTCTTTGAATTTTTCAGTCATGTACTTTCTTCTTTGAATAGAGTTCTTGCTACTCGTATTTCAGACAGTCTAACCATTTCCCAACCCAACTCTCTGTACCAGACTTAACTGCAATGTTCAATCTTGAATGTATTCTACTGGTAAAGTCTGGAACAGATTCCGTTTATCTATTTTTCCAACTACCATTGATTTGCACAATTTCAAGTTCTTCGTATCGGAGCACGTCAGGCTTTAATATGGTCCCTGGTTTCCAATATTTCAAAAACTCCGATGAAATTTGAATATATATATATATATATATATATATATATATATATATATATATATATATATATATATATATATATATATATATATATATATATATATATATATATATATATATATATATATATATAGCAACTATATATATCTTTGCTGCTATAACTATATATATATAAATATATATATAAATAATAACATATATATATATATATGCTATATATATATATATATATATATATATATATATATACTCACCATATATATATATATATATATATATATATGCTATATATATATATATATATATATATGCTATATATATATATATATATATATATAACCATATATATATATATATATATGTATATATATATATATATAGAGTAGTAGGAGTCCATATTGGACAAAATGACCGCGACCTTTTGACCTTTTTGGTCTTGACCTTTTTTGAGCTCAATTTTTACCTGACCTTGACCTTTTTGGCCTTTGACCTTTTGGGCCTTGACCTTTTTTTCGACCAGCCTTTGGATATTCCATGAGTCATTTTGGCCCATATTTTTTATCCCACCGAGCTTTTTGAGAACCCCTAATTTTTGAGAACCTAATTTTTTGAGAACCCTAATTTTTTGAGAACCCTAATTTTTTGAGAACCCTAATTTTTTGGCAACCCTAATTTTTTGGCAACCCTAATTTTTTGCAACCCTGATTTTTGGCCCCCTAATTTTTCGGCACCCCTAATTTTTAGCACCCTTTCGAAGAAAGGGTGCGCCAAACGGTTGCGTCAGCAACCGTTGTACATACCCCCCTATTTTATGCCCCCTAATTTTTCGATCAGTGAGGCGAATTTTGCCCACAGTGCTTCTTTAATAACCTTTGGGGGCTTAGCCCTTTTGTTGTCTTTACCTTGTTTGACCATGATATTTCGGCATTAACGCCCATTTTACCATGGGTATTTTATTACGCCACTTTTTTGCCCACTCGTGGCCCACCCGTCACATATTTCGTTCCTAACTTGTACGCATGTATGGACCTACCCTAACTTGAACACCTACACACGTGCGCGTGCGCACACACACACACACACACACACACACACACACACACACACACTTACACTTATACACACTTATACACACATTCACTATGACACTTACATTTACCCATAGGCACTTACATTTACACTTATACACACGTGCGCGTGCGCACACACATACACACCCTTGACAGATACCATGGGTCAATTTTTGCCCACGGTAATTTTTTGTCCTTCCTTTAGGGACTTAGCCCTTTTTTGATGTCTTAACCTTGTTTGACCATGATATTTAGCCTTTGACCTTGCCATATACCATGGGTCAATTTTGACCCACGCTAACTTGATGGCTTTGATGGTTCCCAATCACCGTAAGAAGTATCTAGTGATGTTCTATTAGTGTTCTATGATTATTCTATGAGTGCTGGGTGAGTGCCGGGTGAGTGCCAAGTGAGTGCCAATGAGTGCCAATGAGTGCCAAGTGAGTGCCAATGAGTGCCAAGTGAGTGCCACATAGTGCCAAGTGAGTGCCACATAGTGCCAACTGAGTGCCACTTTTTTCAAGCCTTTTCTAGCCTCCCCTGATCTCCGAATAGCCCTAATATGGGTATCTACCCCTAGGTAATAAGGTATGAGGATTCGAATGGCGTATATTACAAGCTGCTAGGATACTTCCTACTATGAGTTAGTATTTTTCTAACACTTATACACACATTCACTATGACACTTATACACACTATGACACTTATAAGCACTTACACTCTCCATAGACACTTACATTAAACCATAGACACTTACATTAAACCATATACACTTACACTCACACGCACAGATACACTTACACTTACACTCACACACTCGATATTTTTGATGCCTCAACTTTGATGCTTCAACTTTGATGCTCAACTTTGATCCCTCAACTTTGATGCCTCAGCGATGCCTGGCATTAATGCCTCAGCATTGATGCCTCAATTTTGAGTTGCCTCATCTTTGATGACTCATCTATGAAGTCATCTTTGATACCACCTATATTGATGATTCATCTTTGATGACTTCATCTTTGTCCCACCTCTAGATCATAAGCTGCAACGGGGCTCAGCGTGAGCCCTTCTCGCAGACAGCCAATCCCGCCGCAGTACGACCCGCCACGTCCCCGCCCGCCGCGTGCGCCCGCAGGCGCAATGTTTCCGCGCCCGCCCGCCGCGAGCACCCGCAGGCGCCATACCACCGCGTACCCACCGCCGCGTGCGTCCGCAGACGCAAAATTCCCGCGTGAACTATTCAAAGAATTTCGTTTCAAATATACTATGAGTCATTCATTTTTCACTACAATTGTACGAAGAAATTTTATTAGAAACATACTTTACAACCCTTAAAAGCAGTAAATAAACGGTAAACAATAGAGGTGTTATTACTCACCTAACACCTAGGGGATTAGTATGCTTTTGTTTTCCGGCTTAGTATGCCTTTGTTTTACTGCTTTAACTCATGTTTTACTGCTTTAACTTTCTGCTTTACTGCTTTAACTTTCTGCTTTACTGCTTTAACTTTCTGCTTTACTGCTTTAACTTTCTGCTTTACTGCTTTAACTTTCTGCTTTACTTTAACTTTCTGCTTTACTGCTTTAACTCATATACATTACATACCTTAAAGCAGTAAATCAGTAAATCAATAGAGGTGTTACCTAACACCTAGGGGATTAGTATGCTTTTGTTTTACTGCTTTACTGCTTTAACTTTCTGCTTTACTGCTTTAACTTTCTGCTTTACTGTTTTAACTCATATATTTATTAACATTATGTTTTCTTTTATATTTTTTATTTTTGTTTTATTACTTTTTATTTATTATTTCTATTTTTATTTTTGTTTTAATACTTTTTATTTTTAATTTGTAATGTAAGAATAAAAACACACAGAGTTTCTGTTATATAAACATTTTATTTTAATAAAATTGTACGAAATTTTTTATTAAAAACCTTTTTATATACGAGTTTTAGGGGTAGTAAAATCGCATTTTCATTTTAAAGCATTTATTACATATTCAGAAACTATAAAATCATTGACATACAAATTTTTAGCATCAAATATATTTACAAGTTTATTAAAACATACATTATTTAAAAAACATATAATGAAATAAATACAATAGACTCCACATAAATTGGAATATAAGGGTTGAATAGGGTAAGACATAGTTTTTACACAGCTTACATTATTATATTTTAAAAATAAGGTAATATAATGATTATTCAATATAAATTTTAAGTTCAAAGAATCCAATTATGTGAACATTATCGTTTTTTGCTCTATAAACGGAAATCCAATGTCCTGTTGAGGTGATGTGACGAGGCAATGTATTGAATATCAAGCATGTATCCTTCTCCAACTTTACAGAGTTTATTTCGTTAATAGCAAACACGCCTAAAAAGCGAGGTTCATTTTTAAACACCGATTTTATTTCCGCTTCATTCATCTTTAATAATTCAAAAGTACGTTGCGTACTCTGTCAATTTCAATGAGTTGAGGATGCTCAAGATAGACCACTACAGTGATGGGTGATTGTAGAATCGTAAGAGAGACTTAGTCCTAGGGTGCCCTTTCTCAAAATGTTTAAATGATAGGCGTTACAAGCTGAAAGGTCTGCAGTAAGATCATAGGCGTATAAATTACTATTCTTTGCGTACTCTTCAAGATTTAAACCTGTCCCGCTATCATTACATGATACAGTATTGGCTATTAAGTCGTAAAAAGGTCGAGTACAGAGAGATAGGTCTCCGTTGTATAACATTTCATAATCGCGTCCGTGAGGCAGTCCATTCACATGTAAACTGATACCCCTAAGTCCGAAAGGTGTGAATTTATAGGGCGACTTTTTATAATTCCCGGAGTAGGCTTCATGTTCCACAATCCCTATTATTACTTTCTGTGGTAAATTACCGTTCACAATGTTAGGGATATTGATGCTAGATAATCCTTGAGTGAAATTAAATATCTTGGTTTCAACTCTCTTAATAGGGTACTTTGCTGTAGTATTCAAAAGCGAATTTTCAATTTCCAAATGACGCTGTGGTGATAATTTCACTTTTCTGACATAGAGATAAGCCTCCAACAGTTTGAAAACAGGTTCTGGACATACAGCTGTAGCAGCAGGTTTACTTTTTATTTTAAGAGCAAATTTGGGATTTGAACGTGATAAAATGATTCTAGTATCTACAGATGGTAGAATGAGTCGTTCTTGAGAGAAGATATCGCCATTTAATCGACCGTAAAATTCATAAGTATTATTTATGACTCTAGCTGTATATGTGCAGCTTCATCTTTGAAACTATAAAAACCACATGATTTGAGATGAGACTGTTTAGCATCGTCTGAATAATTTAACAAATGCTCTATATAGCTTCTATAAGGATAATTAGCCGCTGCCGCCCCTAGTGAAGTTCCGTTAAGATAGACTTCAAGCTGTGTGAAACATGTATACAGGAAATTTGATTCTGAATATACTATATGGTCATCACCCGTAGGAAGATCTGTACCATCAGGTTTTGTGAATTTCGTTTTTACATATAAAAACACATTAGAGGGGTCTAGGTATTGATCAGAAGTGCCTGGAATATTGAACTCTAGAGGAACATCTGTATTGGTAATTGAATGCAGAGGATTAATACTGATAAAGTTGGACTCGCTAACGCTAATCTGGGTAGGGTTCATTGAGAAGAGATCCAATTCACTCTTACAACAATCAGGACTAGAAGGATGAAGGAAATGCATCTTGCATGTGCGAGCGCTGGCCGTATAATGAACATTTTCATGAAAAACCTTACTTATATACAGTAATACACACCTCGTATAAAAGTTATCAGTTAGTAATTAAATAGCAAATACATCAATACATTTTTTCTTTAAAGGTTTTTTCCGCTTAGTCTTTTTCTTTATGACAATCTTCTTGTTCCCTCGACCTTGTCCTGACATTTTACGTCTTATTTTACGCTTAACATCATCCAACATCTCATCTGAAACATCGGCTATACGTCTTTTTAATGCTGTACGAGGATTATTTCCTGCAGCAATATCTTGAATAGTATGCAAACCTGTTCTTATAGCTTTTTTACCTATATATTCCCCACCTCTCCTGAGTAGAGGCCTTGCACTTCTCCACAGCTTGGCAAAAAATCCACCAAGGCCATACCCCCTCTGCATTTTTGTTCCCCTGAATACCCTTTCTTCCTCCATTATTACAGGAGTATCTTTCTTATACTATCTTTACACTGCGAGAGTATGTTAATGAATGAAAAAATATATCTGACTACACCTCTTATATATTCCATTATGCTGTAATTACTGCATATGCTTCTTTCTAATATGAACTTTGCATAACAATGCACCGTGTGTGAAGGGAAAAGGATTTCCTTCTACATCTTTTATATGCATGCGTACAGAGTCAAAATTTGATCTATTCAGAGGTAGATAATGAACATTAGGGAATGTTATAACTTTACTCTCTTTGGGAAAATATACTACTCTTAATAAAGGAGCTTTAGTATTACCTACATATTGATACTCAATTATATTTGTATATACATAAGCCATACCTGGATGATTGAGCATCTCGGATGGGGTACATGTATAATGCAGTACTCGATCTGCTTCATCTTTTTGTTCATGTGGAGTCATGCGGTTATTCTCCACAGATAGTATAACCCTCTTCAACATAGTAGGGATATCATGAAGTATATCCAACTCAGCATCACGTCTACGAATATGTTTACGTTGCCATTGCGAACGTCTGAGAAAAAACATGTCACGGTCTCGTAGGTTTACATTTACTTTTGAACTTAAAGATATTATTACTTTATCTTCATAGGTACGCATTTCAGTTTTGTATACCAAATCCTTACACATAATACTCATATCAAAGAGAACGTTTAAATGACTAAAAATAGCAGGCGCCGATTTAAAATATGACCTCCGCAAAGTAAATTCTTCAAAGAAGTATTCTTTTGTACCAATCCTGGACCTAGGCAGATCACGAGTATCTTTCACTTGTAATATAGTTTCAACACATTCTACACTTCTGTACACCAACATCCAGAATAGATTGTGAGGCAAATTTTCTATGTCCGTATTTAATATCATTTCACATAATCCTACTTCATATGCCTCTCTTTCAAGTTGTATAGGATTCATTAGCACAGTTGTAAAATCCGAGAGTTTATTATCAGGATGTAAATCCAAGGAGGCTGAAGAAGGGAGAGTTATATAAAAGTGATCTACACTCTCCATGATTATAATGACAACTGATTAATGATTCTTAACTTCACTTGCTTTTATATAAGTATTAAACTTGGCAGGATATCCCCTCCATTTCACAAGTAACTGCTTATTTTTTCCTTTACCTCTCGTAGCTAATATTTTTTCAATTTTATATTCATGAGTTACAGGATTGAACCTTACTTTTTGTATTTCCTGTTTATAAAATCCGCCTTTTATTTTTTCACCATTTAAATCTTCCAGATAATATAACTTTAAACTATCACGACTGAATGGCTGGATATTGTGGACTTTAAAAACTTCCGTAGTCCAACCGGATTCATATCCTTTTCTAAACCTTTCTTCTGTTCGAGAAACTCTTACATAATCGTTTACCTTTATTCCTGAATTATCTTTTATTTTGTTTTCTTTTTCATCCATATGAGCCATACGTCCTCTAGTTTTTGACATCTCTAAAGGAGTTGACTTTATAGTTCTATGGTAAGACCTGTTATAAGAATAAGCCAGATCGTCCAGTATATCAATATATTTAAAAGTATTCATTTTAGTAAAATATCTATGCATGCGTTCTTTAATAGTACGTTGGACTCTTTCAACTATTGCCGCTTTGTTTACGGAAAATGTATTGTAATAGCTTATACCATACTCCCAGAGCATCTCCTGAAACTCTCGCCCCTTGAATTCCATTCCTGAATCTGTCCAAAATGATTTGGGTGTTCTCCTCTCATCCTCTATAATTTCAAGTACTGCATCGGTAACTGTAGCTGATCTTTTATCTTTTATTGGCCTCAACCACAAGTATCTAGAGTATACGTCAATTGTAAAAAGTATATATTGAAAATCAATTATTTTTCAGCCCCCCAATTTTTTCTATCTTTATATTTTATTTATCCACACATGAAAATGATATATATATATATATATATATATATATATATATATATATATATATATATATATATATATATATATATATATATATATATATATATATATATATATATATATATATATATATATATATATATATATATATATATAATATATATATATATTTATTATATATATATATATATATATATATATATATATATATATATATATATACTATATACTATTATATATATATATAGCAACATATATATATATATATATATATATATATATATATATATTCTTTCTTTATATATATAGTATAAATATAGTATAAAAACTAAAATTTATACAATCAAACAGGGCAGAAATATGAACTAAAATTACTAAATAATCGATGAGGCTTCAACCACAAGTATCTAGAGTATACGTCAATTGTAAAAAGTATATATTGAAAACCTTCATTATAAGAGCTGTATTTAATCATTTCCGATAAATCTAACTGCCAAACGCTATCGAGCTGCGGAGATATGGTTTTCCGTGTAGGAAATTTTTTTCTTACAGGTTTATGTAGAGTAAATGCCTCTTCACCCTCCAAATATGCTTTTAACTCTTTTTTCTCAATATTAGGATACCTTAAAGCAAACCTAGTGAAACCCCCAAAACTATTTGGCTCCCTCAGATTGAAGTAATACTTATCAACTACCTCCTTCGCCTCCATGTTGTCTACTGACACACGTGTAAGCGTTATATATATATATATATATATATATATATATATATATATATATATATATATATATATATATATATATATATATATATATATATATATATATATATTTAATAAAAATGTGATATTAGGTCACAAGGGAAAAAGAAAGAGAAAAAGATTTAAAATAACATTTATTTATACACAAACATTACAACTAAATATATATGATAATACATAATTACGATTTAATCCAACTAGACCTATTATAGTGTTTTTCTTGTTCGTCCTCTGGTAACACGTTTAAATTTATCTGATGCGTAAGAAGTGCCTGATGGACTTGAATCAGGTCTTGGCGTAACGGGGATATTATCTAAGTCTGCTAATCGGCTTGTATTTAAGATTAAACTTCGGGGAAAATTAATAGTCTGAAGTTCTTGTTTGATATCATTCCATCCTTTTACAGGTCCTTTCTTCCAGTTACGTGAGAGATCAGCTATCAAATCCACAATATTTGAGCCTTTAACTATTTCATCATCAATTACGATCTGTCCGGCTTCATTCAAAGTTAATTGGTCTTTTAAAATATTATATAAAGCTATTCCTGATTTACGCACTCTATTAGGTAAGCTCTCCTCTAGGATATTTTTAAATTTATCTTCATTTTTCACTTCAAGTTTTACTTCATTAGGTATATCTACATCATCGGTTACCGGGATACGTAAGGTTGGATGTAGGTGCAAGTCTTTAAGATCTATCAATTTTTGTATGGCATCTTGGTATAAGAGGCGTTTCTCATGGATGTTAATGTCTGAATTTAATATTCTGTACACTTCTTTCTCGTAATTGGTTATCTGTTCAACTTTAGGATCATATAAGCTTGGAGGTAGAGGCTGCTGAAAAGCTAATGAATCGTTCACAATATAAGGATTCTGTTGGTGCAGCTGTTGTTGCTGATGTGAAAGAGGATGTAATGTCAATGCATTGGGCTGTAATATCTGCGTATATGGGGGTAGTGAATGATGAAACTGTGATTGTGGATTTTGCGCAAGGTGTGGCAATAACTGGCCATATTGAGGTTGTGAATGATGAATCTGAGGAACTGAATTCTGTACAGATGCTGTATTATTATACTTCATTTTCTCATACTCATTATATGGAAGTACAGCAACCTTCTTCATTATGGGGACAACCACTTAGATATCAGTGGAGCTATAACGGAGAAGAGTAATGGTAGGAATACCCCTCCTCCTCTCTGTAGTAACTTCTTTTTATTTTTCAGATTTTTAATGTTGAGGGAGAGTTTTTTAATGATGTTTCTATAACGGCGTAGCTTTACCTTCTGAGGTTTGTTTAAAGGAACATTTCCTTTTATAAGATTTAAACAGACTTCACATACACACTGGATGAATTTCTCATCCTCACTAATTAGTTTACGTTTTTCAGAAGGTTTCAGCTTTTTAAATTTTTTTATAAGAGGTAAATACTTTGCAACTAGAGCACTCATTATTCAGGTATGTATACAGTTTCTATCTCATAGGGCAGAATGTTGGTACGGAGCAGCACTCTGTGCGTGTTTTTGGGGTGAAGTTCACACATCAAATAACCGTGGGGGAATGAAGTAACCTCTTTATATACTTTTAAGAACTCTTTCCTTTGAAGAGGAAACATTTGAGTTGCCAATACATTAACTTGACTCATGTCTCTTCTCTGTCCAAACAACAGTAAATACTGCGTGTTTAAAGAAACACTTCGCATATGCTTGCTTTGATGAAAAATATTCTGCGTTATGAAAAACACAGAGATATTTAGATGGTGAGAATAAACTGTGAACGCTTCTGCTATTTCCAAATTCAATTTGTGCATTAAATCATCTAATACAATAATTTTGTGGCCTTGTATATTGTCCAGCGATCTAATATCGTATATGCCTTCATGAAATTGAATCACATCTTTATATTCTTTAAATTTTTCCTGATAAACATTATAACACCATATTATTTTTACAGGGGTTTGTTCAAATATCTCCATTTCCTTTAAAATATTTAATAATAGAAAGGTTTTACCACATCCTGTCGGCCCAGCTACAAGACATGTAGCCGGACTTCGGAACGTAAATTTCTCCACATCCATACTCGTCAAGTAGATAATGAATAATGAGTTTAATTAAAGCAGTAAAGCAGTAAATCAAAACCTTACTAACCCTTTGTTGCTAAGCAACACCTCTATTGATTTACTGTTTTACTGTTTTAAGGGTTGTAAAGTATATGTTTTTAATAAAATTTCGTACAATTTTATTAAAATAAAATGTTTATATAACAGAAACTCTGTGTGTTTTTATTCTTACATTACAAATTAAAAAAAAAAGTATTAAAACAAAAATAAAAATAGAAATAATAAATAAAAAGTAATAAAACAAAATAAAAAATATAAAAGAAAACATAATGTTAATAAATATATGAGTTAAAACAGTAAAGCAGAAAGTTAAAGCAGTAAAGCAGAAAGTTAAAGCAGTAAAGCAGTAAAACAAAAGCGTACTAATCCCCATAGGTGTTAGGTAACACCCTTTTGTTTTACTACTTTACTGCTTTAAATGTAATGTATGTGAGTTAAAAGCATTACTGCACTGCTTTAAGGTATGTAATGTATGTGAGTTAAAGCAGTAAAGCAGAAAGTTAAAGCAGTAAAGCAGAAAGTTAAAGCAGTAAAGCAGAAAGTTAAAGCAGTAAAGCAGAAAGTTAAAGCAGTAAAACATGAGTTAAAGCAGTAAAGCAGAAAGTTAAAGCAGTAAAGCAGAAAGTTAAAGCAGTAAAGCAGAAAGTTAAAGCAGTAAAACATGAGTTAAAGCAGTAAAACATGTGAGTTAAAGCAGTAAAGCAGTAAAACAAAAGCATACTAATCCCTTAGGTGTTAGGTAACACCTCTATTGATTTACTGATTTACTGCTTTAAGGTATGTAAAGTATATGTTTTTAATAAAATTTCGTACAATTGTAGTAAAAATGAATGACTCATAGTATATTTGAAAAGAAATTCTTTGAAATGTTTAAGTATGAAATAAAAATGAATGACTCATATTATATATATTTTTCGTTCACGCGGGAATTTTGCGTCTGCGGACGCACGCGGCGGCGGTTACGCGGAAATATTGCGCCTGCGGGCGCACGCGGCGGGCGGGAACGCGGAAATATTGCGCCTGCGGGCGCACGCGGCGGGCGGGGACGCGGCGGGTCGCACCTGCGGGTGCGGGATTGGCTGTCTTTGCGCGAAGGGCTCACGCTGAGCCCTGTTGGGTAGCTTATGATCTAGAGGTAGACAAAAGATGAGTCATCAAAGATGAATCATCAATATAGGTGGTATCAAAGATGACTTCATCAAAGATGAGTCATCAAAGATGAGGCAACAAAATTGAGGCATCAATGCTGAGGCATTAATGCTGAGGCATCAAAGTTGAGGCATCAAAGTTGAGGCATTAATGTTGAGGCATCAAAGTTGGGGCATCAAAGTTGAGGCATCAAAATATCGAGTGTGTGAGTGTAAGTGTAAGTGTATCTGTGTGATGGTGTGAATGTAAGTGTATATGGTTTAATGTAAGTGTCTATGGTTTAATGTAAGTGTCTATGGAGAGTGTAAGTGCTTATAAGTGTCATAGTGTGTATAAGTGTCATAGTGAATGTGTGTATAAGTGTTAGAAAAATACTAACTCATAGTAGGAAGTATCCTAGCAGCTTGTAATATACGCCATTCGAATCCTCATACCTTATTACCTAGGGGTAGATACCCATATTAGGGCTATTCGGAGATCAGGGGAGGCTAGAAAAGGCTTGAAAAAAGTGGCACTCAGTTGGCACTATGTGGCACTCACTTGGCACTATGTGGCACTCACTTGGCACTCATTGGCACTCACTTGGCACTCATTGGCACTCACTTGGCACTCACCTGGCACTCACCCAGCACTCATAGAATAATCATAGAATACTAATAGAACATCACTAGATACTTCTTACGGTGGTTGGGAACCATCAAAGCCATCAAGTTAGCGTGGGTCAAAATTGACCCATGGTATATGGCAAGGATAAGGACGAAATATCATGGTCAAACAAGGATAAGAAAGACATCAAAAAAATAGGGCTAAGCCCTAAAGGAAGCAAAA